>CM073750.1:12903159-12981829 GCA_037127355.1 Schoenoplectus tabernaemontani | reverse complement strand
AAAACGGGGACCCGACGCTTCTCCGCACCGCCGAAAACGAGTCCGGAGCGCAAAACATGAAAACGGACCCGACGCTACCGCTACCGCCGAAACGAGTCCCGGAGCCGCAAAACATGAAAACGGACTCCGACGCCTCCGCACCGACGAAAACGAGTCCGGAGCGCAAACATGAAAACAGGGACCCGACGCCCTGCACTACGTAAAAACGAGTCCGGGAGCGCAAACATGAAAACGGACCCGACGCCCCCGCACCGCCGAAAACGAGTCCGGAGCGCAAAACATGAAAACGGACGCGACGCCGCACCGCCGAAAACGAGTCCGTGAGCGCAAAACATGAAAACGGGGACCCGACGCCCCTGCACCGCCGAAAACGAGTCCGTGAGCGCAAAACATGAAAACGGACCCGACGCCCCCCGCATCGCCGAAAACGAGTCCGGAGCGCAAAACATGAAAACGGACCCGACGCCCTCCGTACCGCGAAAACTAGTCCGGCGCGCAAAACATGAAAACGGACCCGACCCCTCGTACCGCCGAAAACGAGTCCGGAGCGCAAAACATGAAAACGGACCCGACGCCCGCATCGCCGAAAACGAGTCCGGCGCGCAAAACATGAAAACGCGACCCGACGCCCACGAACCGCCGAAAACGAGTCCGGAGCGCAAAACATCAAAACGGACCCGACGCCCTCGGCACCGCCGAAAACGAGTCCGGCGCGCAAAACATGAAAACGGACCCGACGCCCCGTACCGCCGAAAACGAGTCCGGAGCGCAAAACATGAAAACGGACCCGACGCCCCGCATCGCCGAAAACGAGTCCGGGAGCGTAAAACATGAAAACGGACCCGACGCCCTCGCACCGCCGAAACGAGTCCGGAGCGCAAAACATGAAAACGGACCCGACGCCCCTGCACCGCCGAAACGAGTCCGGAGCGCAAAACATGAAAAACGGACCCGACGCCCTTCGCACCGCCGAAACGAGTCCGGAGCGCAAAACATGAAAACGGACCCGACGCCCCGTACCGCCGAAAACGAGTCCGGAGCGCAAAACATGAAAACGGACCCGACGCCCCGCACCGCCGAAAACGAGTCCGGAGCGCAAAACATGAAAACGGACCCGACGCCCCGCACCGCCGAAAACGAGTCCGGAGCGCAAAACATGAAAACGGACCCGACGCCCCGCACCGCCGAAAACGAGTCCGGAGCGCAAAACATGAAAACGGACCCGACGCCCCTACCGCCGAAAACGAGTCCCGAGCGCAAAACATGAAAACGGACCCGACGCCCGAACCGCCGAAAACGAGTCCCGAGCGCAAAACATGAAAACGGGACCCGACGCCCGCACCGCCGAAACGAGTCCGGAGCGCAAAACATGAAAACGGACCCGACGCCCCGCACCGCCGAAAACGAGTCCGGAGCGCAAAACATGAAAACGGACCCGACGCCCTCGCACCGCCGAAAACGAGTCCGGAGCGCAAAACATGAAAACGGGACCCGACGCCTCCTAACCGCCGAAACGAGTCCGGAGCGCAAAACATGAAAACGAGACCCGACGCCCCTCGTATCGCGAAACGAGTCCGGAGCGCAAAACATGAAAACGGACCCGACGCCTCCGCACCGCCGAAAACGAGTCCGGAGCGCAAAACATGAAAACGGACCCGACACCCGAACCGCGAAAAACGAGTCCGGAGCGCAAAACATGAAAACGGGGGACCCGACGCCCTCGTAGGTACCGCCGAAAACGAGTCCGGGAGCGCAAAACATGAAAACGGACCCGACGCCTCGCACCGCCGAAAACGAGTCCTAGAGCGCAAAACATGAAAACGGACCCGACGCACCCGCACCGCCGAAAAACGAGTCCGGAGCGCAAAACATGAAAACGGACCCGACGCCCCCGTACCGACGAAACGAGTCCGGGAGCGCAAAACATGAAAACGGACCTCGACGCCCGCACCGCCGAAAACGAGTCCGGAGCGCAAAACATGAAAACGGACCCGACGCCTCGCACCGCCGAAACGAGTCCGAGCGCAAAACATGAAAACGGGACCCGACGCCCCTGCACCGCCGAAAACGAGTCCGGAGCGCGCAAACATGAAAACGGACCCGACGCCCCGCACCGCCGAAAACGAGTCCGGAGCGCAAAACATGAAAACGGACCCGACGCCTTCGTACCGCCGAAACGAGTCCGGAGCGCAAAACATGAAAACGGACCCGACGCCTCTGTACCGCCGAAAATGAGTCCGGGAGCGCAAAACATGAAAACGGACCCGACGCCCCGGCGACCGCCGAAAACGAGTCCGGAGCGCAAAACATGAAAACGGACCCGACGCCCCTAGGTACCGCCGAAACGAGTCCGGAGCGCAAAACATGAAAACGGACCCGACGCCTCGCACCGCCGAAAATGAGTCCGAGAGCGCAAAACATGAAAACGGACCCGACGCCTCGGACCGCCGAAAACGAGTCCGGAGCGCAAAACATGAAAACGGACCGACGCCTGCACCGACGAAACGAGTCCGTGAGCGCAAAACATGAAAACGGACCCGACGCCCCTGCACCGCCGAAAACGAGTCCGGAGCAAAACATGAAAACGGACCCGACGCCCCGCACCGCCGAAAACGAGTCCGGAGCGCAAAACATGAAAACGGACTCCACGCCTCTGCGCACCGCCGAAAACGAGTCCGGAGCGCAAAACATGAAAACGGGACCCGACGCCGCACCGCCGAAAACGAGTCCGGAGCGCAAAACATGAAAACGAGACCCGACGCCTCGCATCGCCGAAAACGAGTCCGGAGCGCAAAACATGAAAACGGACCCGACGCCCTCTCGTACCACCGAAACGAGTCCGGCGCGCAAAACATGAAAAAAACGGACCCGACGCCCCCGTACCCCGCCGAAAAACGAGTCCGGGAGCGCAAAACATGAAAACGGACCCGACGCCCCTCGCACCGCCGAAACGAGTCCGTGCGCGCAAAACATGAAAACGGACCGACGCCCCGAACCGCCGAAAACGAGTCCGGAGCGCAAAACATGAAAACGGACGACGCCCTCGCACCGCCGAAAACGAGTCCGGCGCGCAAAACATGAAAACGAGACCCGACGCACTTCGCACCGCCGGCCGAAAACGAGTCCGGAGCGCAAAACATGAAAACGTGGACCCGACGCCCCTTGCATCGCCGAAAACGAGTCCGGCGCGCAAAACATGAAAACGGACCGACGCCCCTACCGCACGAAAACGAGTCCGGAGCGCAAAACATGAAAACGGACCCGACGCCTCAGCACCGCCGAAACGAGTCCGGAGCGCAAAACATGAAAACGGACCCGACGCCCCTCGCACCGCCGAAAACGAGTCCGGCAAGCGCAAAACATGAAAACGGGACCCGACGCCCCTCGCATCGCCGAAACGAGTCCGCGAGCGCAAAACATGAAAACGGACCCGACGCCCCTGCACCGCCGAAAACGAGTCCGTGAGCGCAAAACATGAAAACGGACCCGATCACGCCCGCATCGCCGAAACGAGTCCGGAGCGCAAAACATGAAAACGGACCCGACGCCCCGCACCGCCGAAAACGAGTCCGGAGCACAAAACATGAAAACGGACCCGACGCCCCGTATCGCCGAAAACGAGTCCGGAGCGCAAAACATGAAAAACGGACCCGACGCCTCGCATCGCCGAAAACGAGTCCGGAGCGCAAAACATGAAAACGGACCCGACGCCCCTGTACCGCCGAAACGAGTCCCGGCGCGCAAAACATGAAAAAAAAACGCGACCCGACGCACCCCTCGCACCGCCGAAAACGAGTCCGGGGAGCGCAAAACATGAAAACGGGACCCGACGCCCCCCGTATCGCCGAAAACGAGTCCGTGAGCGCAAAAACATGAAAAACGGGACCCGACGCCCGCACCGCCGAAAACGAGTCCGGCGCGCAAAACATGAAAACGCGACCCGACGCCCCCGCACCGCCGAAAACGAGTCCCGGAGCGCAAAACATGAAAACGGACCCGACGCCTCCACCGACGAAAACGAGTCCTG
The DNA here is from genome assembly GCA_037127355.1 of Schoenoplectus tabernaemontani. NCBI lineage: Eukaryota > Viridiplantae > Streptophyta > Magnoliopsida > Poales > Cyperaceae > Schoenoplectus > Schoenoplectus tabernaemontani. Next base: position 12,977,802 of record CM073750.1, on the reverse strand, counting down.
GGAGCGCAAAACATGAAAACGGGACCCGACGCCTCTCGTACCGCCGAAAACGAGTCCGGAGCGAAAACATGAAAACGGGACCCGACGCCCCGACCGCCAAAACGAGTCCGTGGAGCGCAAAACATGAAAACGAGACCCGACGCCCCTCGCATCGCCGAAAACGAGTCCGGAGCGCAAAACATGAAAACGGACCCGACGCCTATCGAACCGCCGAAAACGAGTCCCGGGAGCGCAAAACATGAAAACGGACCGACGCCCCTGCACCGCCGAAAACGAGTCCGGAGCGCAAAACATGAAAACGGACCCGACGCCCCGTACCGCCGAAAACGAGTCCCGGAGCGCAAAACATGAAAACGGGACCCGACGCCCTCGCACCGCCGAAACGAGTCCGGCGCGCAAAACATGAAAACGGACCCGACGCCCTCCGCACCGCCGAAAACGAGTCCGGCGCGCAAAACATGAAAACGGACCCGACGCTCGGCACCGCCGAAACGAGTCCGTGCGCGCAAAACATGAAAACGGACCCGACGCCCCTGCACCGCGAAAAACGAGTCCGGAGCGCAAAACATGAAAACGGACCCGACGCCCGCACCGCCGAAAACGAGTCCGGCGCGCAAAACATGAAAACGGGACCCGACGCTTCCGCACCGCCGAAAACGAGTCCGCAGAGCGCAAAACATGAAAACGGACCCGACGCCCCTGCACCGCCGAAAACGAGTCCGGAGCGCAAAACATGAAAACGGACCCGACGCCTGCACCGCCGAAACGAGTCCGGAGCGCAAAACATGAAAACGGGACCCGACGCCCGCACCGCCGAAACGAGTCCGGAGCGCAAAACATGAAAACGGGACCCGACGCCCCGCACCGCCGAAAACGAGTCCGGCGCGCAAAACATGAAAAGGGGACCCGACGCCCCTGCACCGCCGAAAACGAGTCCGGAGCGCAAAACATGAAAACGGGACCCGACGCCTCGCACCGCCGAAAACGAGTCCCGGAGCGCAAAACATGAAAACGGACCCGACGCCCCTGCACCGCCGAAAACGAGTCCCGGAGCGCAAAACATGAAAACGGACCCGACGCCCGCACCGCCGAAAAACGAGTCCGGCGCGCAAAACATGAAAACGGACCCGACGCCTCGGCATCGCCGAAAACGAGTCCGGCGCGCAAAACATGAAAACGGACCCGACACCCTCGCACCGCCGAAAACGAGTCCCGGCGCGCAAAACATGAAAACGGACCCGACGCCCCCGCATCGCCGAAAACGAGTCCGGCGCGCAAAACATGAAAACGGACCCGACGCCCCCGCACCGCCGAAAACGAGTCCGGCGCGCAAAACATGAAAACGGACCCGACGCCCTGCACCGCCGAAAACGAGTCCGGCGCGCAAAACATGAAAACGGACCCGACGCCGCACCGCCGAAAACGAGTCCGGAGCGCAAAACATGAAAACGGACCCGACGCCCTCCGCACCGCCGAAAACGAGTCCGCGAGCGCAAAACATGAAAACGGACCCGACGCCCCTGCACCTGCCGAAACGAGTCCGGCGCGCAAAACATGAAAACGGACCCGACGCTCCCGCACCGCCGAAAACGAGTCCGGCGCGCAAAACATGAAAACGGACCCGACGCCCTCGCACCGCCGAAAACGAGTCCGGCGCGCAAAACATGAAAACGGACCCGACGCCGCATCGCCGAAAAACGAGTCCGGCGCGCAAAACATGAAAACGGGACCCGACGCCCCGCACCGCCGAAAACGAGTCCGGCGCGCAAAACATGAAAACGGACCCGACGCCCTCTGCACCGCCGAAACGAGTCCGGAGCGCAAAACATGAAAACGGGACCCGACGCCCCGCACCGCCGAAAACGAGTCCGAGAGCGCAAAACATGAAAACGGACCCGACGCCCCTCGCACCGCCGAAAACGAGTCCGGAGCGCAAAACATGAAAACGGACCCGACGCCCCTGCACCGCCGAAAACGAGTCCGGAGCGCAAAACATGAAAACGGACCCGACGCCCCCGCACCGCCGAAAACGAGTCCCGAGCGCAAAACATGAAAACGGACCCGACGCCCTGCACCGCCGAAACGAGTCCGGCGCGCAAAACATGAAAACGGACCCGACGCCTCCGCACCGCCGAAAACGAGTCCGTGAGCGCAAAACATGAAAACGGACCCGACGCCCCTTCGCACCGCCGAAAACGAGTCCGGCGCGCAAAACATGAAAACGGACCCGACGCCCCTGCACCGCCGAAAACGAGTCCGGCGCGCAAAACATGAAAACGGACCCGACGCCCGCACCGCCGAAACGAGTCCGTGAGCGCAAAACATGAAAACGGACCCGACGCCCCCGTACCGCCAAAAACGAGTCCGGAGCGCAAAACATGAAAAAACGGACCCGACGCCTCGCACCGCCGAAAACGAGTCCGGAGCGCAAAACATGAAAACGGACCCGACGCCCCCGCACCGCCGAAAACGAGTCCGGCGCGCAAAACATGAAAACGGACCCGACGCCCTGCACCGCCGAAACGAGTCCGGCGCGCAAAACATGAAAACGGACCCGACGCCCCCGCACCGCCGAAAACGAGTCCGGCGCGCAAAACATGAAAACGGACCCGACGCCTCGCACCGCCGAAAACGAGTCGGCGCGCAAAACATGAAAACGGACCCGACGCCCTACGCACCGCCGAAAACGAGTCCGGAGCGCAAAACATGAAAACGGACCCGACGCCCCCGTACCGCCGAAAACGAGTCCGTCGAGCGCAAAACATGAAAACGGACCGACGCCCGCACCGCCGAAAACGAGTCCGGCGCGCAAAACATGAAAACGGACCCGACGCCTCGTGACCGCCGAAAACGAGTCCGGCGCGCAAAACATGAAAACGGGACCCGACGCCCCCGCACCGCCGAAAACGAGTCCGGAGCGCAAAACATGAAAACGGACCCGACGCCCTCGCACCGCCGAAAACGAGTCCGGCGCGCAAAACATGAAAACGGGACCCGACGCCTCTGCACCGCCGAAACGAGTCCGGCGCGCAAAACATGAAAACGGACCCGACGCCCCCGCACCGCCGAAACGAGTCCGGCGCGCAAAACATGAAAACGGACCCGACGCCCCTGCACCGCCGAAAACGAGTCCGGCGCGCAAAACATGAAAACGGACCCGACGCCCCTGCACCGCCGAAACGAGTCCGGAGCGCAAAACATGAAAACGGACCCGACGCCCCTGCACCGCCGAAAACGAGTCCGGCGCGCAAAACATGAAAACGGACCCGACGCCCCCTGCACCGCCGAAAACGAGTCCGGCGCGCAAAAACATGAAAACGGACCCGACGCCCCGCACCGCCGAAACGAGTCCGGGCACGCAAAACATGAAAACGGGACCCGACGCCCCTGCACCGCCGAAAACGAGTCCGGCGCGCAAAACATGAAAACGGGACCCGACGCCTCGCACCGCCGAAAACGAGTCCGGCGCGCAAAACATGAAAACGGACCCGACGCCCCGCACCGCCGAAAACGAGTCCGAGAGCGCAAAACATGAAAACGGACCCGACGCCCCCGCACCGCCGAAAACGAGTCCGGCGCGCAAAACATGAAAACGGACCCGACGCCCATGCACCGCCGAAAAACGAGTCCGGAGCGCAAAACATGAAAACGGACCCGACGCCCCTGCACCGCCGAAACGAGTCCGGCGCGCAAAACATGAAAACGGACCCGACGCCCTCGCACCGCCGAAAACGAGTCCGGCGCGCAAAACATGAAAACGGACCCGACGCCCCTGCACCGCCGAAAACGAGTCCGGCGCGCAAAACATGAAAACGGACCCGACGCCTCTGCACCGCCGAAAACGAGTCCGTGCGCGCAAAACATGAAAACGGACCCGACGCCCCGCACCGCCGAAAACGAGTCCGTGCGCGCAAAACATGAAAACGGACCCGACGCCCCCGCACCGCCGAAAACGAGTCGTGAGCGCAAAACATGAAAACGGACCCGACGCCCCCGCACCGCCAAAAACGAGTCCGGCGCGCAAAACATGAAAACGGACCCGACGCCCCTGCACCGCCGAAACGAGTCCGGCGCGCAAAACATGAAAACGGACCCGACGCCCTGCACCGCCGAAAACGAGTCCGGCGCGCAAAACATGAAAACGGACCCGACGCCTCCGCACCGCCGAAACGAGTCCGGAGCGCAAAACATGAAAATGGGACCCGACGCCCCGCACCGCCGAAAACGAGTCCGGCGCGCAAAACATGAAAACGGACCCGACGCCTCTGCACCGCCGAAAACGAGTCCGGCGCGCAAAACATGAAAACGGACCCGACGCCGCACCGCCGAAAACGAGTCCGGCGCGCAAAACATGAAAACGGACCCGACGCCCCTGCACCGCCGAAAACGAGTCCGGAGCGCAAAACATGAAAACGGACCCGACGCCCGTGCACCGCCGAAAACGAGTCCGGAGCGCAAAACATGAAAACGGACCCGACGCCCCTGCACCGCCGAAAACGAGTCCGGCGCGCAAAACATGAAAACGGACCCGACGCCCCTGCACCGCCGAAACGAGTCCCGGCGCGCAAAACATGAAAACGGACCCGACGCCCCCCGCACCGCCGAAAACGAGTCCGGAGCGCAAAACATGAAAACGGACCCGACGCCCCTGCACCGCCGAAAACGAGTCCGGCGCGCAAAACATGAAAACGGACCCGACGCCCTGCACCGCCGAAACGAGTCCGGCGCGCAAAACATGAAAACGGACCCGACGCCCCCGTACCGCCGAAAACGAGTCCGGCGCGCAAAACATGAAAACGGGACCCGACGCCTCCGCATCGCCGAAAACGAGTCCGGCGCGCAAAACATGAAAACGGGACCCGACGCCCTGCACCGCCGAAAACGAGTCCGGCGCGCAAAACATGAAAACGGACCCGACGCCCGCACCGCCGAAAACGAGTCCGGCGCGCAAAACATGAAAACGGACCCGACGCCCCCGCACCGCCGAAAACGAGTCCGGCGCGCAAAACATGAAAACGGACCCGACGCACCCCGCACCGCCGAAAACGAGTCCGGCGCGCAAAACATGAAAACGGACCCGACGCCCCGCACCGCCGAAAACGAGTCCGGCGCGCAAAACATGAAAACGGACCCGACGCCCCTGCACCGCCGAAAACGAGTCCGGCGCGCAAAACATGAAAACGGGACCCGACGCCCCCGCACCGCCGAAAACGAGTCCGGCGCGCAAAACATGAAAACGGGGACCCGACGCCCCCGCACCGCCGAAAACGAGTCCGTGCGCGCAAAACATGAAAACGGACCCGACGCCCCGCACCGCCGAAAACGAGTCCGGAGCGCAAAACATGAAAACGGACCCGACGCCCCGCACCGCCGAAAACGAGTCCGTGCGCGCAAAACATGAAAACGGACCCGACGCCCCGCACCGCCGAAAACGAGTCCGGAGCGCAAAACATGAAAACGGACCCGACGCCCCTGCACCGCGAAAACGAGTCCGGCGCGCAAAACATGAAAACGGACCCGACGCCCCCGCACCGCCGAAAACGAGTCCGGAGCGCGCAAAACATGAAAACGGACCCGACGCCCCGTACCGCCGAAAACGAGTCCGGCGCGCAAAACATGAAAACGGACCCGACGCCCGCACCGCCGAAACGAGTCCGGCGCGCAAAACATGAAAACGGACCCGACGCCCCCGCACCGCCGAAAACGAGTCCGGAGCGCAAAACATGAAAACGGACCCGACGCCTCGCACCGCCGAAAACGAGTCCGGCGCGCAAAACATGAAAACGGACCCGACGACCCCCGCACCGCCGAAAACGAGTCCGGCGCGCAAAACATGAAAACGGACCCGACGCCCTCCGCACCGCCGAAAACGAGTCCGGCGCGCAAAACATGAAAACGGACCCGACGCCCCTGCACCGCCGAAAACGAGTCCGGCGCGCAAAACATGAAAACGGACCCGACGCCCCTGCACCGCCGAAAAACGAGTCCGGAGCGCAAAACATGAAAACGGACCCGACGCCCCGTACCGCCGAAAACGAGTCCGGCGCGCAAAACATGAAAACGGACCCGACGCCCCGCACCGCCGAAACGAGTCCGGCGCGCAAAACATGAAAACGGACCCGACGCCCTGCACCGCCGAAAACGAGTCCGTGCGCGCAAAACATGAAAACGGACCCGACGCACCCCCGCACCGCCGAAAACGAGTCCGGCGCGCAAAACATGAAAACTGGGACCCGACGCCCCTGCACCGCTCGAAAACGAGTCCGGCGCGCAAAACATGAAAACGGACCCGACGCCCGTACCGCCGAAACGAGTCCGGCGCGCAAAACATGAAAACGGACCCGACGCCCGCACCGCCGAAAACGAGTCCGTGAGCGCAAAACATGAAAACGGGACCCGACGCCCTGCACCGCCGAAAACGAGTCCGGAGCGCAAAACATGAAAACGGACCCGACGCCCCGCACCGCCGAAAACGAGTCGGCGCGCAAAACATGAAAACGGACCCGACGCCCCGCACCGCCAAAACGAGTCCGGCGCGCAAAACATGAAAACGGACCCGACGCCCACTCGCACCGCCGAAAACGAGTCCGTGAGCGCAAAACATGAAAACGGACCCGACGCCCCGCACCGCCGAAAACGAGTCCGGCGCGCAAAACATGAAAACGGGACCCGACGCCCCGCACCGCCGAAAACGAGTCCGGAGCGCAAAACATGAAAACGGGACCCGACGCCCCGCACCGCCGAAACGAGTCCGGAGCGCAAAACATGAAAACGGACCCGACGCCCCTGCATCGCCGAAAAACGAGTCCCGAGCGCGCAAAACATGAAAACGGACCCGACGCCTCGCACCGCCGAAAACGAGTCCGGCGCGCAAAACATGAAAACGGACCCGACGCCCTGCACCGCCGAAAACGAGTCCCGGCGCGCAAAACATGAAAACGGGACCCGACGCCCCGCACCGCCGAAAACGAGTCCGCGCGCAAAACATGAAAACGGACCCGACGCCCTCGCACCGCCGAAAACGAGTCCGGCGCGCAAAACATGAAAACGGACCCGACGACGCCCGGCACCGCCGAAAACGAGTCCGGCGCGCAAAACATGAAAACGGACCCGACGCCCCCGCACCGCCGAAAACGAGTCCGGCGCGCAAAACATGAAAACGGACCCGACGCCCGCACCGCCGAAAACGAGTCCGGCGCGCAAAACATGAAAACGGACCCGACGCCCCCCGCACCGCCGAAAACGAGTCCGGAGCGCAAAACATGAAAACGGACCCGACGCCCCCGCACCGCCGAAAACGAGTCCGGCGCGCAAAACATGAAAACGGACCCGACGCCTCCGCACCGCCGAAAACGAGTCCGTGCGCGCAAAACATGAAAACGGACCCGACGCCCCGCACCGCCGAAAACGAGTCCGGCGCGCAAAACATGAAAACGGACCCGACGCCCTCCGTACCGCCGAAAACGAGTCCGGCGCGCAAAACATGAAAACGGACCCGACGCCCCGCGCACCGCCGAAAACGAGTCCGGAGCGCAAAACATGAAAACGGACCCGACGCCCCTCGCACCGCCGAAAACGAGTCCGGCGCGCAAAACATGAAAACGGACCCGACGCCCGCACCGCCGAAAACGAGTCCGGAGCGCAAAACATGAAAACGGACCCGACGCCCCTGCACCGCCGAAAACGAGTCCGTGCGCGCAAAACATGAAAACGAGACCCGACGCCTCGCACCGCCGAAAACGAGTCCGGAGCGCAAAACATGAAAACGGACCCGACGCCTCCGTACCGCCGAAAACGAGTCCGGCGCGCAAAACATGAAAACGGACCCGACGCCCTCGCACCGCCGAAAACGAGTCCGGCGCGCAAAACATGAAAACGGACCCGACGCCCCGCACCGCCGAAAACGAGTCCGGCGCGCAAAACATGAAAACGGACCCGACGCCTCTGCACCGCCGAAAACGAGTCCGGCGCGCAAAACATGAAAACGGACCCGACGCCCCTCGCACCGCCGAAAACGAGTCCGGCGCGCAAAACATGAAAACGGACCCGACGCCCCGTCGCCGCCGAAACGAGTCCGGCGCGCAAAACATGAAAACGGACCCGACGCCCTGCACCGCCGAAAACGAGTCCGGCGCGCAAAACATGAAAACGGACCCGACGCCCCGCACCGCCGAAACGAGTCCGTGCGCGCAAAACATGAAAACGGACCCGACGCCCCGCACCGCCGAAAACGAGTCCGGCGCGCAAAACATGAAAACGGACCCGACGCCCCGCACCGCCGAAAACGAGTCCGGCGCGCAAAACATGAAAACGGACCCGACGCCCGCACCGCCGAAAAACGAGTCCGGCGCGCAAAACATGAAAACGGACCCGACGCCCCCGCACCGCCGAAAACGAGTCCGGAGCGCAAAACATGAAAACGGACCCGACGCCTCGGCACCGCCGAAAAACGAGTCCGGCGCGCAAAACATGAAAACGGACCCGACGCCCCGTACCGCCGAAACGAGTCCGCGCGCAAAACATGAAAACGGACCCGACGCCCCGCACCGCCGAAAACGAGTCGGAGCGCAAAACATGAAAACGGACCCGACGCCCCCGCACCGCCGAAACGAGTCCGGCGCGCAAAACATGAAAACGGACCCGACGCCCCTGCACCGCCGAAACGAGTCCGGCGCGCAAAACATGAAAACGGGACCCGACGCCCCTGCACCGCCGAAAACGAGTCCGGCGCGCAAAACATGAAAACGGACCCGACGCCCCCGCACCGCCGAAAACGAGTCGTCGTGCGCGCAAAACATGAAAACGGACCCGACGCCCTCGCACCGCCGAAAACGAGTCCGGCGCGCAAAACATGAAAACGGGACCCGACGCCCCCGCACCGCCGAAAACGAGTCCCGCGCGCAAAACATGAAAACGGACCCGACGCCCCGCACCGCCGAAACGAGTCCGGCGCGCAAAACATGAAAACGGACCCGACGCCCGCACCGCCGAAAACGAGTCCGGCGCGCAAAACATGAAAACGGACCCGACGCCTCGCACCGCCGAAAACGAGTCCGGCGCGCAAAACATGAAAACGGACCCGACGCCCCCTGCACCGCCGAAAACGAGTCCGGCGCGCAAAACATGAAAACGGACCCGACGCCCCCGCACCGCCGAAAACGAGTCCGTGAGCGCAAAACATGAAAACGGGACCCGACGCCCCGCACCGCCGAAAACGAGTCCGGCGCGCAAAACATGAAAACGGACCCGACGCCCTCCGCACCGCCGAAAACGAGTCCGTGCGCGCAAAACATGAAAACGGACCCGACGCCCCGCACCGCCGAAAACGAGTCCGGCGGCGCGCAAAACATGAAAACGGACCCGACGCCCCGCACCGCGCGAAAACGAGTCCGGCGCGCAAAACATGAAAACGGACCCGACGCCCCGCACCGCCGAAAACGAGTCCGGCGCGCAAAACATGAAAACGGACCCGACGCCCTGCACCGCCGAAAACGAGTCCGGCGCGCAAAACATGAAAACGGACCCGACGCCCTGCACCGCCGAAAACGAGTCCGGCGCGCAAAACATGAAAACGGGGACCCGACGCCCCCGCACCGCCGAAAACGAGTCCGGCGCGCAAAACATGAAAACGGACCCGACGCCCCGCACCGCCGAAAAACGAGTCCGGCGCGCAAAACATGAAAACGGACCCGACGCCCTCGCACCGCCGAAACGAGTCCGGCGCGCAAAACATGAAAACGGACCCGACGCCCCGCACCGCCGAAAACGAGTCCGGCGCGCAAAACATGAAAACGGACCCGACGCCCTCGTGCACCGCCGAAAACGAGTCCGGCGCGCAAAACATGAAAACGGGACCCGACGCCCCGCACCGCCGAAAACGAGTCCGGCGCGCAAAACATGAAAACGGACCCGACGCCCCCGCACCGCCGAAAACGAGTCCGTGCGCGCAAAACATGAAAACGGACCCGACGCCTCGCACCGCCGAAAACGAGTCCGGAGCGCAAAACATGAAAACGGACCCGACGCCCTGCACCGCCGAAAACGAGTCCGGCGCGCAAAACATGAAAACGGACCCGACGCCCGCACCGCCAAAAACGAGTCCGGAGCGCAAAACATGAAAACGGACCCGACGCCCTCGCACCGCCGAAACGAGTCCGGCGCGCAAAACATGAAAACGGACCCGACGCCCCGCACCGCCCGAAACGAGTCCGGCGCGCAAAACATGAAAACGGACCCGACGCCCCCGCACCGCCGAAAACGAGTCCGGAGCGCAAAACATGAAAACGGACCCGACGCCTCGCACCGCCGAAACGAGTCCGGCGCGCAAAACATGAAAACGGACCCGACGCCGCACCGCCGAAAACGAGTCCGGCGCGCAAAACATGAAAACGGGACCCGACGCCCGCACCGCCGAAAACGAGTCCGGAGCGCAAAACATGAAAACGGACCCGACGCCCCTGCACCGCCGAAAACGAGTCCGGCGCGCAAAACATGAAAACGGACCCGACGCCTCGTACCGCCGAAAACGAGTCCGTGGAGCGCAAAACATGAAAACGGACCCGACGCCCCGCACCGCCGAAAACGAGTCCGGCGCGCAAAACATGAAAACGGACCCGACGCCCCTGCACCGCCGAAAACGAGTCCGTGCGCGCAAAACATGAAAACGGACCCGACGCCCTCGCACCGCCGAAAACGAGTCCGGAGCGCAAAACATGAAAACGGACCCGACGCCCTCGCACCGCCGAAAACGAGTCCGGCGCGCAAAACATGAAAACGGACCCGACGCCCGCACCGCCGAAAACGAGTCCGTGAGCGCAAAACATGAAAACGGACCCGACGCCCCCGCACCGCCGAAAACGAGTCCGGCGCGCAAAACATGAAAACGGACCCGACGCCCCGCACCGCCGAAAACGAGTCCGGCGCGCAAAACATGAAAACGGACCCGACGCCCGCACCGCCGAAAACGAGTCCGTGCGCGCAAAACATGAAAACGGACCCGACGCCCTGCACCGCCGAAAACGAGTCCGGAGCGCAAAACATGAAAACGGACCCGACGCCCCCGTACCGCCGAAAACGAGTCCGGCGCGCAAAACATGAAAACGGACCCGACGCCCCGCACCGCCGAAAACGAGTCCCGGAGCGCAAAACATGAAAACGGACCCGACGCCCTCCGCACCGCCGAAACGAGTCCGCGGAGCGCAAAACATGAAAACGGACCCGACGCCCCTCGCACCGCCGAAAACGAGTCCGGCGCGCAAAACATGAAAACGGGACCCGACGCCCCGCACCGCCGAAAACGAGTCCGGAGCGCAAAACATGAAAACGGACCCGACGCCCTCGCACCGCCGAAAACGAGTCCGGCGCGCAAAACATGAAAACGGACCCGACGCCCCTCGCACCGCCGAAAACGAGTCCGTGCGCGCAAAACATGAAAACGGACCCGACGCCCCGCACCGCCGAAAACGAGTCCGGAGCGCAAAACATGAAAACGGACCCGACGCCCCGCACCGCCGAAAACGAGTCCGGCGCGCAAAACATGAAAACGGACCCGACGCCCCGTACCGCCGAAAACGAGTCCGTGCGCGCAAAACATGAAAACGGACCCGACGCCCCGCACCGCCGAAAACGAGTCCGGCGCGCAAAACATGAAAACGGACCCGACGCCCGTACCGCCGAAAACGAGTCCGGCGCGCAAAACATGAAAACGGACCCGACGCCCCGCACCGCCGAAAACGAGTCCGGCGCGCAAAACATGAAAACGGACCCGACGCCCTGCACCGCCGAAAACGAGTCCGGCGCGCAAAACATGAAAACGGACCCGACGCCCCGCACCGCCGAAAACGAGTCCGGCGCGCAAAACATGAAAACGGACCCGACGCCCCGCACCGCCGAAAACGAGTCCCGGCGCGCAAAACATGAAAACGGACCCGACGCCCCCCGCACCGCCGAAAAACGAGTCCGGCGCGCAAAACATGAAAACGGACCCGACGCCCCCGCACCGCCGAAAACGAGTCCGGCGCGCAAAACATGAAAACGGACCCGACGCCCCCGTACCGCCGAAAACGAGTCCGTGCGCGCAAAACATGAAAACGGACCCGACGCCCGCACCGCCGAAAACGAGTCCGGAGCGCAAAACATGAAAACGGACCCGACGCCCCGCACCGCCGAAAACGAGTCCGGCGCGCAAAACATGAAAACGGACCCGACGCCCCGCACCGCCGAAAACGAGTCCGGAGCGCAAAACATGAAAACGGACCCGACGCCCCCGCACCGCCGAAAACGAGTCCGGAGCGCAAAACATGAAAACGGACCCGACGCCCCGCACCGCCGAAAACGAGTCCGGCGCGCAAAACATGAAAACGGACCCGACGCCCCGCACCGCCGAAACGAGTCCGTGAGCGCAAAACATGAAAACGGACCCGACGCCCCGCACCGCCGAAACGAGTCCGGCGCGCAAAACATGAAAACGGACCCGACGCCTCGCACCGCCGAAAACGAGTCCGGCGCGCAAAACATGAAAACGGACCCGACGCCCTGCACCGCCGAAAACGAGTCCGGCGCGCAAAACATGAAAACGGACCCGACGCCCCGCACCGCCGAAACGAGTCCGGCGCGCAAAACATGAAAACGGACCCGACGCCCCTCGCACCGCCGAAAACGAGTCCGTGCGCGCAAAACATGAAAACGGACCCGACGCCCGCACCGCCAAAAACGAGTCCGGGAGCGCAAAACATGAAAACGGACCCGACGCCCTGCACCGCCGAAAACGAGTCCGGCGCGCAAAACATGAAAACGGACCCGACGCCCGCACCGCCGAAAACGAGTCCGGAGCGCAAAACATGAAAACGGACCCGACGCCCCGCACCGCCGAAACGAGTCCGGCGCGCAAAACATGAAAACGGACCCGACGCCCCTCGCACCGCCAAAACGAGTCCGGCGCGCAAAACATGAAAACGGACCCGACGCCCCGCACCGCCGAAAACGAGTCCGGCGCGCAAAACATGAAAACGGACCCGACGCCCTCGCATCGCCGAAAACGAGTCCGGCGCGCAAAACATGAAAACGGACCCGACGCCCCTGCACCGCCGAAAAACGAGTCCGGCGCGCAAAACATGAAAACGGACCCGACGCCCGCACCGCCGAAAACGAGTCCGGCGCGCAAAACATGAAAACGGACCCGACGCCCCGCACCGCCGAAAACGAGTCCGGAGCGCAAAACATGAAAACGGACCCGACGCCCCGCACCGCCGAAAACGAGTCCGGCGCGCAAAACATGAAAACGGACCCGACGCCCCCGCACCGCCGAAAACGAGTCCGGAGCGCAAAACATGAAAACGGACCCGACGCCCCGCACCGCCGAAAACGAGTCCGGCGCGCAAAACATGAAAACGGACCCGACGCCCTGCACCGCCGAAAACGAGTCCGGCGCGCAAAACATGAAAACGGACCCGACGCCCCGCACCGCCGAAACGAGTCCGGCGCGCAAAACATGAAAACGGACCCGACGCCCCGCACCGCCGAAAACGAGTCCGGCGCGCAAAACATGAAAACGGACCCGACGCCCCTGCATCGCCGAAACGAGTCCGGCGCGCAAAACATGAAAACGGACCCGACGCCCCCGCACCGCCGAAAACGAGTCCGGCGCGCAAAACATGAAAACGGGACCCGACGCCGCACCGCCGAAAACGAGTCCGTGAGCGCAAAAACATGAAAACGGACCCGACGCCCCGCACCGCCGAAACGAGTCCGGCGCGCAAAACATGAAAACGGACCCGACGCCCGCACCGCCAAAAACGAGTCCGGAGCGCAAAACATGAAAACGGGACCCGACGCCCCGCACCGCCGAAAAACGAGTCCGGCGCGCAAAACATGAAAACGGACCCGACGCCCCGCACCGCCGAAAACGAGTCCGGAGCGCAAAACATGAAAACGGACCCGACGCCCCCGCACCGCCGAAAACGAGTCCGGCGCGCAAAACATGAAAACGGACCCGACGCCCCGCACCGCCGAAAACGAGTCCGGCGCGCAAAACATGAAAACGGACCCGACGCCCCGCACCGCCGAAAACGAGTCCGGCGCGCAAAACATGAAAACGGACCCGACGCCCCCGCACCGCCGAAAACGAGTCCGGAGCGCAAAACATGAAAACGGACCCGACGCCCTCTGCACCGCCGAAAACGAGTCCGGAGCGCAAAACATGAAAACGGACCCGACGCCCTGCACCGCCGAAACGAGTCCGGCGCGCAAAACATGAAAACGGGACCCGACGCCCGCACCGCCGAAAACGAGTCCGTGAGCGCAAAACATGAAAAAAACGGACCCGACGCCCCGCACCGCCGAAAACGAGTCCGGCGCGCAAAACATGAAAACGGACCCGACGCCCTGCACCGCCGAAAACGAGTCCGGCGCGCAAAACATGAAAACGGACCCGACGCCCTTGCACCGCCGAAAACGAGTCCGGAGCGCAAAACATGAAAACGGACCCGACGCCCCCGCACCGCCGAAACGAGTCCGGCGCGCAAAACATGAAAACGGACCCGACGCCCCGCACCGCCGAAACGAGTCCGGCGCGCAAAACATGAAAACGGACCCGACGCCCCTGCACCGCCGAAAACGAGTCCGGCGCGCAAAACATGAAAACGGACCCGACGCCCCGCACCGCCGAAAACGAGTCCGGCGCGCAAAACATGAAAACGGGACCCGACGCCCCGCACCGCCGAAAACGAGTCCGTGCGCGCAAAACATGAAAACGGGACCCGACGCCCGCACCGCCGAAAACGAGTCCGGAGCGCAAAACATGAAAACGGACCCGACGCCCCCGCACCGCCGAAAACGAGTCCGGCGCGCAAAACATGAAAACGGACCCGACGCCTCTGCACCGCCGAAAACGAGTCCGGCGCGCAAAACATGAAAACGGACCCGACGCCCCCGTGCACCGCCGAAAACGAGTCCGGCGCGCAAAACATGAAAACGGACCCGACGCCCCGCACCGCCGAAAACGAGTCGGAGCGCAAAACATGAAAACGGACCCGACGCCCCGCACCGCCGAAAACGAGTCCGGCGCGCAAAACATGAAAACGGACCCGACGCCCCGCACCGCCGAAACGAGTCCGTGCGCGCAAAACATGAAAACGGACCCGACGCACCCCGCACCGCCGAAAACGAGTCCGGAGCGCAAAACATGAAAACGGACCCGACGCCCCGCACCGCCGAAAACGAGTCCGGCGCGCAAAACATGAAAACGGACCCGACGCCCCTGCGCACCGCCAAAAACGAGTCCCGGAGCGCAAAACATGAAAACGGACCCGACGCCCCGCACCGCCGAAAACGAGTCCGGCGCGCAAAACATGAAAACGGACCCGACCCCCCGCACCGCCGAAAACGAGTCCGGAGCGCAAAACATGAAAACGGGACCCGACGCCCCTGCACCGCCGAAACGAGTCCGGAGCGCAAAACATGAAAACGGACCCGACGCCCCCGCACCGCCGAAAACGAGTCCGGCGCGCAAAACATGAAAACGGACCCGACGCCCCGCACCGCCGAAACGAGTCCGTGCGCGCAAAACATGAAAACGGACCCGACGCCCCGCACCGCCGAAAACGAGTCCGGCGCGCAAAACATGAAAACGGACCCGACGCCCCCGCACCGCCGAAAACGAGTCCGGCGCGCAAAACATGAAAACGGACCCGACGCCCGCACCGCCGAAAACGAGTCCGGAGCGCAAAACATGAAAACGGACCCGACGCCCCGCACCGCCGAAAACGAGTCCGGCGCGCAAAACATGAAAACGGACCCGACGCCCCGCACCGCCGAAACGAGTCCGTGCGCGCAAAACATGAAAACGGACCCGACGCCTCGCACCGCCGAAAACGAGTCCGTGAGCGCAAAACATGAAAACGGACCCGACGCCCCTGCACCGCCGAAACGAGTCCGGCGCGCAAAACATGAAAACGGGACCCGACGCCCCCGCACCGCCGAAAACGAGTCCGGCGCGCAAAACATGAAAACGGACCCGACGCCTCGCACCGCCGAAACGAGTCCGGCGCGCAAAACATGAAAACGGACCCGACGCCCCGCACCGCCGAAAACGAGTCCGGCGCGCAAAACATGAAAACGGACCCGACGCCCCTGCACCGCCGAAAACGAGTCCGGCGCGCAAAACATGAAAACGGACCCGACGCCCCGCACCGCCGAAACGAGTCCGGCGCGCAAAACATGAAAACGGACCCGACGCCCTCCAGCACCGCCGAAAACGAGTCCGGCGCGCAAAACATGAAAACGGACCCGACGCCCGCACCGCCGAAAACGAGTCCGGCGCGCAAAACATGAAAACGGACCCGACGCCCGCACCGCCGAAAACGAGTCCGTGCGCGCAAAACATGAAAACGGACCCGACGCCCGCACCGCCGAAAACGAGTCCGGAGCGCAAAACATGAAAACGGACCCGACGCCCCGCACCGCCGAAAACGAGTCCGGCGCGCAAAACATGAAAACGGACCCGACGCCCCGCACCGCCGAAAACGAGTCCGGAGCGCAAAACATGAAAACGGACCCGACGCCCCTGCACCGCCGAAAACGAGTCCGGCGCGCAAAACATGAAAACGGACCCGACGCCCCGCACCGCCGAAAACGAGTCCGGCGCGCAAAACATGAAAACGGACCCGACGCCCCTGCACCGCCGAAACGAGTCCGGCGCGCAAAACATGAAAACGGACCCGACGCCCTCCGCACCGCCGAAACGAGTCCGGCGCGCAAAACATGAAAACGGACCCGACGCCCCTGCACCGCCGAAAACGAGTCCGGCGCGCAAAACATGAAAACGGACCCGACGCCCTGCACCGCCGAAAACGAGTCCGGCGCGCAAAACATGAAAACGGACCCGACGCCCCGCACCGCCGAAAACGAGTCCGGCGCGCAAAACATGAAAACGGACCCGACGCCCCCGCACCGCCGAAAACGAGTCCGGCGCGCAAAACATGAAAACGGACCCGACGCCCCGCACCGCCGAAAACGAGTCCGGCGCGCAAAACATGAAAACGGACCCGACGCCCCGCACCGCCGAAAACGAGTCCGGAGCGCAAAACATGAAAACGGACCCGACGCCCGCACCGCCGAAAACGAGTCCGGCGCGCAAAACATGAAAACGGACCCGACGCCCCGCACCGCCGAAAACGAGTCCGGAGCGCAAAACATGAAAACGGACCCGACGCCCCTGCACCGCCGAAAACGAGTCCGGCGCGCAAAACATGAAAACGGACCCGACGCCCCTGCACCGCCGAAAACGAGTCCGGAGCGCAAAACATGAAAACGGACCCGACGCCCCGCACCGCCGAAAACGAGTCCGGCGCGCAAAACATGAAAACGGACCCGACGCCCCCGCACCGCCGAAACGAGTCCGGCGCGCAAAACATGAAAACGGACCCGACGCCCCGCACCGCCGAAACGAGTCCGGCGCGCAAAACATGAAAACGGACCCGACGCCCCGCACCGCCGAAAACGAGTCCGAGCGCGCAAAACATGAAAACGGACCCGACGCCTGCACCGCCGAAAACGAGTCCGGCGCGCAAAACATGAAAACGGACCCGACGCCCCCGCACCGCCGAAAACGAGTCCGGAGCGCAAAACATGAAAACGGACCCGACGCCCCGCACCGCCGAAACGAGTCCGGCGCGCAAAACATGAAAACGGACCCGACGCCCCTGCACCGCCGAAAACGAGTCCGGCGCGCAAAACATGAAAACGGACCCGACGCCCCGCACCGCCGAAACGAGTCCGTGCGCGCAAAACATGAAAACGGACCCGACGCCTGCACCGCCGAAACGAGTCCGGCGCGCAAAACATGAAAACGGGACCCGACGCCTCGCACCGCCGAAAACGAGTCCGGCGCGCAAAACATGAAAACGGACCCGACGCCCCGCACCGCCGAAAACGAGTCCGGAGCGCAAAACATGAAAACGGACCCGACGCCTCCGCACCGCCGAAACGAGTCCGGCGCGCAAAACATGAAAACGGACCCGACGCCCCTGCACCGCCGAAAACGAGTCCGGAGCGCAAAACATGAAAACGGACCCGACGCCCCGCACCGCCGAAAACGAGTCCGTGCGCGCAAAACATGAAAACGGACCCGACGCCTCGCACCGCCGAAACGAGTCCGGAGCGCAAAACATGAAAACGGACCCGACGCCCCGCACCGCCGAAACGAGTCCGGCGCGCAAAACATGAAAACGGACCCGACGCCCCTGCACCGCCGAAAAACGAGTCCGGAGCGCAAAACATGAAAACGGACCCGACGCCCTGCACCGCCGAAAACGAGTCCGGCGCGCAAAACATGAAAACGGACCCGACGCCCCCGCACCGCCGAAACGAGTCCGGCGCGCAAAACATGAAAACGGGACCCGACGCCCGCACCGCCGAAAACGAGTCCGGCGCGCAAAACATGAAAACGGACCCGACGCCCTGCACCGCCGAAAACGAGTCCGTGCGCGCAAAACATGAAAACGGACCCGACGCCCCGCACCGCCGAAACGAGTCCGGCGCGCAAAACATGAAAACGGACCCGACGCCTCCGCACCGCCGAAAAACGAGTCCGGCGCGCAAAACATGAAAACGGACCCGACGCCCCGCACCGCCGAAAACGAGTCCGGAGCGCAAAACATGAAAACGGACCCGACGCCCCTGCACCGCCGAAAACGAGTCCGGCGCGCAAAACATGAAAACGGACCCGACGCCCCGCACCGCCGAAAACGAGTCCGAGCGCAAAACATGAAAACGGACCCGACGCCCCGCACCGCCGAAAACGAGTCCGGCGCGCAAAACATGAAAACGGACCCGACGCCCGCACCGCCGAAAACGAGTCCGGCGCGCAAAACATGAAAACGGACCCGACGCCCCGCACCGCCGAAAACGAGTCCGGCGCGCAAAACATGAAAACGGACCCGACGCCCGCACCGCCGAAACGAGTCCGGCGCGCAAAACATGAAAACGGACCCGACGCCTCCGCACCGCCGAAACGAGTCCGGCGCGCAAAACATGAAAACGGACCCGACGCCCTCGCACCGCCGAAAACGAGTCCGGCGCGCAAAACATGAAAACGGACCCGACGCCCCCTGCATCGCCGAAACGAGTCCGGCGCGCAAAACATGAAAACGGACCCGACGCCCCGCACCGCCGAAAACGAGTCCGGGAGCGCAAAACATGAAAACGGACCCGACGCCCCTGCACCGCCGAAAACGAGTCCGGCGCGCAAAACATGAAAACGGACCCGACGCCCCTCGCACCGCCGAAAACGAGTCCGGAGCGCAAAACATGAAAACGGACCCGACGCCCCCGCACCGCCGAAAACGAGTCCGGAGCGCAAAACATGAAAACGGACCCGACGCCCCGCACCGCCGAAAACGAGTCCGGCGCGCAAAACATGAAAACGGACCCGACGCCCTGCATCGCCGAAAACGAGTCCGGAGCGCAAAACATGAAAACGGGACCCGACGCCCCCGCACCGCCGAAACGAGTCCGGCGCGCAAAACATGAAAACGGGACCCGACGCCCCGCACCGCCGAAACGAGTCCGGCGCGCAAAACATGAAAACGGACCCGACGCCCCGCACCGCCGAAAACGAGTCCGGCGCGCAAAACATGAAAACGGACCCGACGCCCTCCGCACCGCCGAAAACGAGTCCGGCGCGCAAAACATGAAAACGGACCCGACGCCCCCGCACCGCCGAAAACGAGTCCGGCGCGCAAAACATGAAAACGGACCCGACGCCCCGCACCGCCGAAAACGAGTCCGGCGCAAAAACATGAAAACGGACCCGACGCCCCTGCACCGCCGAAAACGAGTCCGGCGCGCAAAACATGAAAACGGACCCGACGCCCCTGCACCGCCGAAACGAGTCCGTGCGCGCAAAACATGAAAACGGACCCGACGCCCCGCACCGCCGAAACGAGTCGTGAGCGCAAAACATGAAAACGGACCCGACGCCTCCGTACCGCCGAAAACGAGTCGCGGCGCGCAAAACATGAAAACGGACCCGACGCCCCTGCACCGCCAAAAAACGAGTCCGGAGCGCAAAACATGAAAACGGACCCGACGCCCCTGCACCGCCGAAAACGAGTCCGGGCGCAAAACATGAAAACGGACCCGACCCGACACACCGCCGAAAACGAGTCCGGAGCGCAAAACATGAAAACGGACCCGACGCCCCTCTGCACCGCCGAAAACGAGTCCGGCGCGCAAAACATGAAAACGGACCCGACGCCCCCGCACCGCCGAAACGAGTCCGTGCGCGCAAAACATGAAAACGGACCCGACGCCTTCGCACCGCCGAAAACGAGTCGGAGCGCAAAACATGAAAACGGACCCGACGCCCTCCGTACCGCCGAAAACGAGTCCGGCGCGCAAAACATGAAAACGGACCCGACGCCCCTGCACCGCAAAAACGAGTCCGGAGCGCAAAACATGAAAACGGACCCGACGCCCTGCACCGCCGAAAACGAGTCCGTGAGCGCAAAACATGAAAACGGACCCGACGCCTGCACCGCCGAAACGAGTCCCGGCGCGCAAAACATGAAAACGGACCCGACGCCCCCGCACCGCCGAAAACGAGTCCGGCGCGCAAAACATGAAAACGGACCCGACGCCCTCGCACCGCCGAAACGAGTCCGGCGCGCAAAACATGAAAACGGACCCGACGCCCTGCACCGCCGAAACGAGTCCGGCGCGCAAAACATGAAAACGGACCCGACGCCTCTGCACCGCCGAAAACGAGTCCGTGCGCGCAAAACATGAAAACGGACCCGACGCCCCCGCACCGCCGAAAACGAGTCCGGAGCGCAAAACATGAAAACGGACCCGACGCCCCCGCACCGCCGAAACGAGTCCGGCGCGCAAAACATGAAAACGGACCCGACGCCCCGCACCGCCGAAACGAGTCCGGCGCGCAAAACATGAAAACGGACCCGACGCCCTGCACCGCCGAAAACGAGTCCGGCGCGCAAAACATGAAAACGGACCCGACGCCCCGCACCGCCGAAACGAGTCCGGCGCGCAAAACATGAAAACGGACCCGACGCCCCTCGCACCGCCGAAACGAGTCCGGAGCGCAAAACATGAAAACGGGACCCGACGCCCTGCGTACCGCCGAAACGAGTCCGGGCGCGCAAAACATGAAAACGGACCCGACGCCCCCGCACCGCCGAAAACGAGTCCGTGAGCGCAAAACATGAAAACGGACCCGACGCCCGCACCGCCGAAAACGAGTCCGGCGCGCAAAACATGAAAACGGACCCGACGCCCTGCACCGCCGAAAACGAGTCCGGCGCGCAAAACATGAAAACGGGGACCCGACGCCCCGCACCGCCGAAAACGAGTCCGGCGCGCAAAACATGAAAACGGACCCGACCCCCGCACCGCCGAAAACGAGTCCGGCGCGCAAAACATGAAAACGGACCCGACGCCCCTGCACCGCCGAAACGAGTCCGGCGCGCAAAACATGAAAACGGACCCGACGCCCGCACCGCCGAAACGAGTCCGGAGCGCAAAACATGAAAACGGACCCGACGCCCCGCACCGCCGAAACGAGTCCGGCGCGCAAAACATGAAAACGGACCCGACGCCCCGCACCGCCGAAAACGAGTCCGGAGCGCAAAACATGAAAACGGACCCGACGCCCCTGCACCGCGAAAAACGAGTCCGGCGCGCAAAACATGAAAACGGGACCCGACGCACCGCACCGCCGAAAACGAGTCCGGAGCGCAAAACATGAAAACGGACCCGACGCCCTCCCCGCACCGCACCGCCGAAAACGAGTTCGGCGCGCAAAACATGAAAACGGACCCGACGCCCCTGCACCGCCGAAAACGAGTCCGGCGCGCAAAACATGAAAACGGACCCGACGCCTCGCACCGCCGAAACGAGTCCGGAGCGCAAAACATGAAAACGGACCCGACGCCCCCGCACCGCCGAAAACGAGTCCCGGCGCGCAAAACATGAAAACGGACCCGACGCCCTGCACCGCCGAAAAACGAGTCCGGCGCGCAAAACATGAAAACGGACCCGACGCCCTGCACCGCCGAAACGAGTCCGCGAGCGCAAAACATGAAAACGGACCCGACGCCCCGCACCGCCGAAACGAGTCCGGCGCGCAAAACATGAAAACGGACCCGACGCCCCCCGCACCGCCGAAACGAGTCCGGAGCGCAAAACATGAAAACGGACCCGACGCCCCTGCACCGCCGAAACGAGTCCGGCGCGCAAAACATGAAAACGGACCCGACGCCCTGCACCGCCGAAAACGAGTCCGGCGCGCAAAACATGAAAACGGGACCGACGACGCCCGCACCGCCGAAAACGAGTCCCGGCGCGCAAAACATGAAAACGGACCCGACGCCCTGCACCGCCGAAAACGAGTCCGGCGCGCAAAACATGAAAACGGACCCGACGCCCGCACCGCCGAAAACGAGTCCGGCGCGCAAAACATGAAAACGGACCCGACGCCCTGCACCGCCGAAAACGAGTCCGGCGCGCAAAACATGAAAACGGACCCGACGCCCCCGCACCGCCGAAACGAGTCGTGCGCGCAAAACATGAAAACGGACCCGACGCCCCGCACCGCCGAAAACGAGTCCGGCGCGCAAAACATGAAAACGGACCCGACGCCCTGCACCGCCGAAACGAGTCCGTGCGCGCAAAACATGAAAACGGACCCGACGCCCCCGTGCACCGCCGAAAACGAGTCGGGAGCGCAAAACATGAAAACGGACCCGACGCCCCCGCACCGCCGAAACGAGTCCGGCGCGCAAAACATGAAAACGGACCCGACGCCGCACCGCCGAAACGAGTCCGGGAGCGCAAAACATGAAAACGGACCCGACGCCCCTGCACCGCCGAAACGAGTCCGGCGCGCAAAACATGAAAACGGACCCGACGCCCCTGCACCGCCGAAACGAGTCCGGCGCGCAAAACATGAAAACGGACCCGACGCCTCCGCACCGCCGAAACGAGTCCGGAGCGCAAAACATGAAAACGGACCCGACGCCCCCGCACCGCCGAAAACGAGTCCGGCGCGCAAAACATGAAAACGGGACCCGACGCCCGCACCGCCGAAACGAGTCCGGCGCGCAAAACATGAAAACGGACCCGACGCCCCCGCACCGCCGAAACGAGTCCGGAGCGCAAAACATGAAAACGGACCCGACGCCCCGCACCGCCGAAAACGAGTCCGGCGCGCAAAACATGAAAACGGACCCGACGCCCCTGCACCGCCGAAAACGAGTCCGGCGCGCAAAACATGAAAACGGACCCGACGCCTCGCACCGCCGAAAAACGAGTCCGGAGCGCAAAACATGAAAACGGACCCGACGCCCTCCGCACCGCCGAAAACGAGTCCGGCGCGCAAAACATGAAAACGGACCCGACGCCCGCACCGCCGAAAACGAGTCCGGCGCGCAAAACATGAAAACGGACCCGACGCCCGCACCGCCGAAACGAGTCCCGGAGCGCAAAACATGAAAACGGACCCGACGCCTCGCACCGCCGAAAACGAGTCCGGCGCGCAAAACATGAAAACGGGACCCGACGCCCTGCACCGCCGAAAACGAGTCCGGCGCGCAAAACATGAAAACGGACCCGACGCCCTCGCACCGCCGAAAACGAGTCCGGCGCGCAAAACATGAAAACGGACCCGACGCCCTCGCACCGCCGAAAACGAGTCCGGCGCGCAAAACATGAAAACGGACCCGACGCCCCCGCACCGCCGAAAACGAGTCCGTGCGCGCAAAACATGAAAACGGACCCGACGCCCGCACCGCCGAAAACGAGTCCGGGAGCGCAAAACATGAAAACGGACCCGACGCCCCCGTACCGCCGAAAACGAGTCCGGCGCGCAAAACATGAAAACGGACCCGACGCCCTCTGCACCGCAAAAACGAGTCCGGCGCGCAAAACATGAAAACGGACCCGACGCCCTGCACCGCCGAAAACGAGTCCGGCGCGCAAAACATGAAAACGGACCCGACGCCCTGCACCGCCGAAAACGAGTCCGGCGCGCAAAACATGAAAACGGACCCGACGCCCCGCACCGCCGAAAACGAGTCCGGCGCGCAAAACATGAAAACGGACCCGACGCCCTGCACCGCCGAAACGAGTCCGTGAGCGCAAAACATGAAAACGGACCCGACGACCCTGCACCGCCGAAAACGAGTCCGGCGCGCAAAACATGAAAACGGACCCGACGCCCCCGCACCGCCGAAAACGAGTCCGGCGCGCAAAACATGAAAACGGACCCGACGCCCTGCACCGCCGAAAACGAGTCCGGCGCGCAAAACATGAAAACGGACCCGACGCCCGCACCGCCGAAAACGAGTCCGGCGCGCAAAACATGAAAACGGACCCGACGCCCCCGCACCGCCGAAACGAGTCCGGCGCGCAAAACATGAAAACGGACCCGACGCCCCCGCACCGCCGAAAACGAGTCCGGCGCGCAAAACATGAAAACGGGACCCGACGCCCCTGCACCGCCGAAACGAGTCCGGCGCGCAAAACATGAAAACGGACCCGACGCCCGCACCGCCGAAAACGAGTCCGGAGCGCAAAACATGAAAACGGACCCGACGCCCCGCACCGCCGAAACGAGTCCGGCGCGCAAAACATGAAAACGGACCCGACGCCCCTGCACCGCCGAAAACGAGTCCGGAGCGCAAAACATGAAAACGGACCCGACGCCTCGCACCGCCGAAAACGAGTCCGGCGCGCAAAACATGAAAACGGACCCGACGCCCTGCACCGCCGAAAACGAGTCCGGCGCGCAAAACATGAAAACGGACCCGACGCCCCGCACCGCCGAAAACGAGTCCGGCGCGCAAAACATGAAAACGGACCCGACGCCCCGCACCGCCGAAACGAGTCCGGCGCGCAAAACATGAAAACGGACCCGACGCCTCGCACCGCCGAAAACGAGTCCGTGCGCGCAAAACATGAAAACGGACCCGACGCCTCGCACCGCCGAAAACGAGTCCGAGCGCAAAACATGAAAACGGACCCGACGCCCCGCACCGCCCGAAACGAGTCCGGCGCGCAAAACATGAAAACGGACCCGACGCCCCGCACCGCCGAAAACGAGTCCGGAGCGCAAAACATGAAAACGGACCCGACGCCCCGCACCGCCGAAAACGAGTCCGGCGCGCAAAACATGAAAACGGACCCGACGCCCCTGCACCGCCGAAAACGAGTCCCGGCGCGCAAAACATGAAAACGGACCCGACGCCCGCACCGCCGAAAACGAGTCCGGAGCGCAAAACATGAAAACGGACCCGACGCCCCGCACCGCCGAAACGAGTCCGGAGCGCAAAACATGAAAACGGACCCGACGCCCTGCACCGCCGAAAACGAGTCCGGCGCGCAAAACATGAAAACGGACCCGACGCCCCGCACCGCCGAAACGAGTCCGGCGCGCAAAACATGAAAACGGACCCGACGCCCCGCACCGCCGAAAACGAGTCCCGGCGCGCAAAACATGAAAACGGGACCCGACGCCCCTGCACCGCCGAAAACGAGTCCGGCGCGCAAAACATGAAAACGGACCCGACGCCCCTGCACCGCCGAAACGAGTCCGGCGCGCAAAACATGAAAACGGACCCGACGCCCTCGCACCGCCGAAAACGAGTCCGTGCGCGCAAAACATGAAAACGGACCCGACGCCCCCTGCACCGCCGAAAACGAGTCGGCGAGCGCAAAACATGAAAACGGACCCGACGCCCCCCGCACCGCCGAAAACGAGTCCGAGCGCGCAAAACATGAAAACGGACCCGACGCCCCGCACCGCCGAAACGAGTCCGGCGCGCAAAACATGAAAACGGACCCGACGCCCCGCACCGCCGAAACGAGTCCGGCGCGCAAAACATGAAAACGGACCCGACGCCCGCACCGCGAAAACGAGTCCGGAGCGCAAAACATGAAAACGGACCCGACGCCCTGCACCGCCGAAAACGAGTCCGGCGCGCAAAACATGAAAACGGACCCGACGCCCGCACCGCCGAAAACGAGTCCCGGCGCGCAAAACATGAAAACGGACCCGACGCCCTGCACCGCCGAAAACGAGTCCGGCGCGCAAAACATGAAAACGGACCCGACGCCCTGCACCGCCGAAAACGAGTCCGGCGCGCAAAACATGAAAACGGACCCGACGCCCCCGCACCGCCGAAAACGAGTCCGGCGCGCAAAACATGAAAACGGACCCGACGCCC
Organism: Schoenoplectus tabernaemontani; assembly: GCA_037127355.1. Lineage (NCBI taxonomy): Eukaryota > Viridiplantae > Streptophyta > Magnoliopsida > Poales > Cyperaceae > Schoenoplectus > Schoenoplectus tabernaemontani. The sequence goes on along the minus strand of CM073750.1, from coordinate 12,951,565 downwards.
TGCACCGCCGAAAACGAGTCCGGCGCGCAAAACATGAAAACGGACCCGACGCCCCTGCACCGCCGAAACGAGTCCGTGCGCGCAAAACATGAAAACGAGACCCGACGCACTTCGCACCGCCGAAAACGAGTCGTGAGCGCAAAACATGAAAACGGACCGACGACGCCTCTGCACCGCCGAAAACGAGTCCGGCGCGCAAAACATGAAAACGGACCCGACGCCCCTGCACCGCCGAAAACGAGTCCGGAGCGCAAAACATGAAAACGGACCCGACGCCCTCTGCACCGCCGAAACGAGTCCCGGCGCAAAACATGAAAACGGACCCGACGCCCCTCGCACCGCCGAAAACGAGTCCGGAGCGCAAAACATGAAAACGGACCCGACGCCCCCGCACCGCCGAAAACGAGTCCGGCGCGCAAAACATGAAAACGGACCCGACGCCCGCACCGCCGAAACGAGTCCCGGCGCGCAAAACATGAAAACGGACCCGACGCCCCGCACCGCCGAAAACGAGTCCGGCGCGCAAAACATGAAAACGGACCCGACGCCCCCGCACCGCCGAAACGAGTCCGGCGCGCAAAACATGAAAACGGACCCGACGCCCCTGCACCGCCGAAAACGAGTCCGGAGCGCAAAACATGAAAACGGACCCGACGCCCCGCACCGCCAAAAACGAGTCCGGCGCGCAAAACATGAAAACGGACCCGACGCCCCTGCACCGCCGAAAACGAGTCCGGCGCGCAAAACATGAAAACGGACCCGACGCCCCTGCACCGCCGAAAACGAGTCCGGCGCGCAAAACATGAAAACGGACCCGACGCCTCGCACCGCCGAAACGAGTCCGGCGCGCAAAACATGAAAACGGACCCGACGCCCTGCACCGCCGAAAACGAGCGCGGCGCGCAAAACATGAAAACGGACCCGACGCCCCGCACCGCCGAAACGAGTCCGGCGCCAAAACATGAAAACGGGACCCGACGCCCTCGGTACCGCCGAAAACGAGTCCGTGCGCGCAAAACGTGAAAACGAGACCCGACGCACTCGGCACCGCCGAAAACGAGTCAGGGAGCGCAAAACATGAAAACGGGACCCGACGCCCTCCGTACCGACGAAAACTAATCCTGGCACGCAAAACATGAAAACGGGACCCGCCGTCCTCGGTACCGCAAAAAATGAGTCCGGGAGAGCAAAACATGAAAACGGGACCCGACGCCCTCGGTACCGCCGAAAACGAGTCCGGGCGCGCAAAACGTGAAAACGCGACCCGACACACCGCCGAAAACGAGTCAGGGAGCGCAAAACATGAAAACGGGACCCGACGCCCCGTACCGCCGAAACGAGTCCGAGCGCCCAAAACATGAAAACGGGACCCGACGCCCTCGGTACCGCCGAAAACGAGTCCGTGCGCGCAAAACATGAAAACGAGACCCGACGCACTCGGCACCGCCGAAAACGAGTCAGGGAGCGCAAAACATGAAAACGGACCCGACGCCCCGCACCGCCGAAAACGAGTCCGGCGCGCAAAACATGAAAACGGACCCGACGCCCCGCACCGCCGAAACGAGTCCGGGAGCGCAAAACATGAAAACGGACCCGACGCCCCGCACCGCCGAAAACGAGTCCGGCGCGCAAAACATGAAAACGGACCCGACGCCCGCACCGCCGAAAACGAGTCCGGAGCGCAAAACATGAAAACGGACCCGACGCCCCTGCACCGCCGAAACGAGTCCGGCGCGCAAAACATGAAAACGGACCCGACGCCCCCTGCACCGCCGAAAACGAGTCCGGCGCGCAAAACATGAAAACGGACCCGACGCCCTGCACCGCCGAAACGAGTCCGTGCGCGCAAAACATGAAAACGGACCCGACGCCCCGCACCGCCGAAAACGAGTCCGGCGCGCAAAACATGAAAACGGACCCGACGCCCCCGCACCGCCGAAACGAGTCCGGCGCGCAAAACATGAAAACGGACCCGACGCCCCTGCACCGCCGAAAACGAGTCCGGCGCGCAAAACATGAAAACGGACCCGACGCCCTGCACCGCCGAAAACGAGTCCGGCGCGCAAAACATGAAAACGGACCCGACGCCCCGCACCGCCGAAAACGAGTCCGGCGCGCAAAACATGAAAACGGACCCGACGCCCCCGCACCGCCGAAACGAGTCCGTGCGCGCAAAACATGAAAACGGACCCGACGCCCTGCACCGCCGAAAACGAGTCCGGAGCGCAAAACATGAAAACGGACCCGACGCCCCTGCACCGCCGAAACGAGTCCGGCGCGCAAAACATGAAAACGGACCCGACGCCCGCACCGCCGAAAACGAGTCCGGCGCGCAAAACATGAAAACGGACCCGACGCCCCTGCACCGCCGAAAACGAGTCCGGCGCGCAAAACATGAAAACGGACCCGACGCCCCGCACCGCCGAAAACGAGTCCGGAGCGCAAAACATGAAAACGGGACCCGACGCCCTGCACCGCCGAAAACGAGTCCGGCGCGCAAAACATGAAAACGGACCCGACGCCCCCTGCACCGCCGAAAAACGAGTCCGGCGCGCAAAACATGAAAACGGACCCGACGCCCTGCACCGCCGAAACGAGTCCGTGCGCGCAAAACATGAAAACGGACCCGACGCCCCGCACCGCCGAAACGAGTCCGGAGCGCAAAACATGAAAACGGACCCGACGCCCCTGCACCGCCGAAAACGAGTCCGGCGCGCAAAACATGAAAACGGACCCGACCCCCGCACCGCCGAAAACGAGTCCGGAGCGCAAAACATGAAAACGGACCCGACGCCCCTGCACCGCCGAAAACGAGTCCGGCGCGCAAAACATGAAAACGGACCCGACGCCCCGCACCGCCGAAAACGAGTCCGGAGCGCAAAACATGAAAACGGACCCGACGCCCCGCACCGCCGAAACGAGTCCGGCGCGCAAAACATGAAAACGGACCCGACGCCCCGCACCGCCGAAACGAGTCCGGCGCGCAAAACATGAAAACGGACCCGACGCCCCGCACCGCCGAAAACGAGTCCGGCGCGCAAAACATGAAAACGGACCCGACGCCCCGCACCGCCGAAACGAGTCCGGCGCGCAAAACATGAAAACGGACCCGACGCCCCGCACCGCCGAAACGAGTCCGGCGCGCAAAAACATGAAAACGGACCCGACGCCCCTGCACCGCCGAAAACGAGTCCGGAGCGCAAAACATGAAAACGGACCCGACGCCCCGCACCGCCGAAAACGAGTCCGGCGCGCAAAACATGAAAACGGACCCGACGCCCTCGCACCGCCGAAAACGAGTCCGGCGCGCAAAACATGAAAACGGACCCGACGCCCTGCACCGCCGAAAACGAGTCCGGCGCGCAAAACATGAAAACGGACCCGACGCCCGCACCGCCGAAAAACGAGTCCGGCGCGCAAAACATGAAAACGGACCCGACGCCCCGCACCGCCGAAAACGAGTCCGGCGCGCAAAACATGAAAACGGACCCGACGCCCCGCACCGCCGAAAACGAGTCCGGAGCGCAAAACATGAAAACGGACCCGACGCCCCTGCACCGCCGAAACGAGTCCGGCGCGCAAAACATGAAAACGGACCCGACGCCCCGCACCGCCGAAACGAGTCCGGCGCGCAAAACATGAAAACGGACCCGACGCCCCGCACCGCCGAAAACGAGTCCGGCGCGCAAAACATGAAAACGGACCCGACGCCCCGCACCGCCGAAACGAGTCCGGCGCGCAAAACATGAAAACGGACCCGACGCCCCTGCACCGCCGAAACGAGTCCGTGCGCGCAAAACATGAAAACGGACCCGACGCCCCCGCACCGCCGAAAACGAGTCCGGAGCGCAAAACATGAAAACGGACCCGACGCCCCCGCACCGCCGAAAACGAGTCCGGCGCGCAAAACATGAAAACGGACCCGACGCCCGCACCGCCGAAAACGAGTCCGGCGCGCAAAACATGAAAACGGACCCGACGCCCCCCGCACCGCCGAAAACGAGTCCGGCGCGCAAAACATGAAAACGGACCCGACGCCCTCGCACCGCCGAAACGAGTCCGGCGCGCAAAACATGAAAACGGACCCGACGCCCCGCACCGCCGAAAACGAGTCCGGCGCGCAAAACATGAAAACGGACCCGACGCCCCGCACCGCCGAAACGAGTCCGGCGCGCAAAACATGAAAACGGACCCGACGCCCCCGTGCACCGCCGAAAACGAGTCCGGCGCGCAAAACATGAAAACGGACCCGACGCCCTCGCACCGCCGAAAACGAGTCCGTGAGCGCAAAACATGAAAACGGACCCGACGCCCCTGCACCGCCGAAAACGAGTCCGGCGCGCAAAACATGAAAACGGACCCGACGCCCCTGCACCGCCGAAAACGAGTCCGTGCGCGCAAAACATGAAAACGAGACCCGACGCACTTCGCACCGCCGAAACGAGTCGGAGCGCAAAACATGAAAACGGACCCGACGCCCCTGCACCGCCGAAAACGAGTCCGGCGCGCAAAACATGAAAACGGACCCGACGCCCCTGCACGCCAAAAACGAGTCCGGAGCGCAAAACATGAAAACGGACCCGACGCCCCGCACCGCCGAAAACGAGTCCGGCGCGCAAAACATGAAAACGGACCCGACGCCCCCGCACCGCCGAAACGAGTCCGGAGCGCAAAACATGAAAACGGACCCGACGCCCCCGCACCGCCGAAACGAGTCCGGCGCGCAAAACATGAAAACGGACCCGACGCCCCGCACCGCCGAAAACGAGTCCGTGCGCGCAAAACATGAAAACGGACCCGACGCCTCGCACCGCCGAAACGAGTCCGGCGCGCAAAACATGAAAACGGACCCGACGCCCTCCGCACCGCCGAAAACGAGTCCGGCGCGCAAAACATGAAAACGGACCCGACGCCCCTGCACCGCCGAAAACGAGTCCGGCGCGCAAAACATGAAAACGGACCCGACGCCCCGCACCGCCGAAACGAGTCCGCGGCGCGCAAAACATGAAAACGGACCCGACGCCCTCGCACCGCCGAAACGAGTCCGGCGCGCAAAACATGAAAACGGACCCGACGCCCTGCACCGCCGAAAACGAGTCCGGCGCGCAAAACATGAAAACGGACCCGACGCCCCTGCACCGCCGAAAAACGAGTCCGGCGCGCAAAACATGAAAACGGACCCGACGCCCCGCACCGCCGAAAACGAGTCCGGCGCGCAAAACATGAAAACGGACCCGACGCCCTCCGCACCGCCGAAAACGAGTCCGGCGCGCAAAACATGAAAACGGACCCGACGCCCTGCACCGCCGAAAACGAGTCCGGCGCGCAAAACATGAAAACGGACCCGACGCCCCCTGCACCGCCGAAAACGAGTCCGGCGCGCAAAACATGAAAACGGACCCGACGCCCCGCACCGCCGAAAACGAGTCCGGGCGCAAAACATGAAAACGGACCCGACGCCCCGCACCGCCGAAAACGAGTCCGTGCGCGCAAAACATGAAAACGGACCCGACGCCTCGCACCGCCGAAAACGAGTCCGGCGCGCAAAACATGAAAACGGACCCGACGCCTCCGCACCGCCGAAACGAGTCCGGCGCGCAAAACATGAAAACGGACCCGACGCCCCTGCACCGCCGAAAACGAGTCCGGCGCGCAAAACATGAAAACGGACCCGACGCCCCTGCACCGCCGAAAACGAGTCCCGGCGCGCAAAACATGAAAACGGACCCGACGCCCCCGCACCGCCGAAAACGAGTCCGGCGCGCAAAACATGAAAACGGACCCGACGCCCCTGCACCGCCGAAACGAGTCCGGCGCGCAAAACATGAAAACGGACCCGACGCCCTGCACCGCCGAAAACGAGTCCGGGAGCGCAAAACATGAAAACGGACCCGACGCCCGCACCGCCGAAACGAGTCCGGCGCGCAAAACATGAAAACGGACCCGACGCCCCGCACCGCCGAAACGAGTCCCCGGAGCGCAAAACATGAAAACGGACCCGACGCCCCGTGCACCGCCGAAAACGAGTCCGGCGCGCAAAACATGAAAACGGACCCGACGCCCCTGCACCGCCGAAAACGAGTCCGGCGCGCAAAACATGAAAACGGACCCGACGCCCCCGCACCGCCGAAACGAGTCCGGCGCGCAAAACATGAAAACGGACCCGACGCCCCGCACCGCCGAAAACGAGTCCGGCGCGCAAAACATGAAAACGGACCCGACGCCCCTGCACCGCCGAAAACGAGTCCGGCGCGCAAAACATGAAAACGGACCCGACGCCCCCGCACCGCCGAAACGAGTCCGTGCGCGCAAAACATGAAAACGGACCCGACGCCCGCACCGCCGAAAACGAGTCCGGAGCGCAAAACATGAAAACGGACCCGACGCCCCCGCACCGCCGAAAACGAGTCCGGCGCGCAAAACATGAAAACGGACCCGACGCCCTGCACCGCCGAAAACGAGTCCGGCGCGCAAAACATGAAAACGGACCCGACGCCCGCACCGCCGAAAACGAGTCCGGCGCGCAAAACATGAAAACGGACCCGACGCCCCGCACCGCCGAAAACGAGTCCGGCGCGCAAAACATGAAAACGGACCCGACGCCCCGCACCGCCGAAAACGAGTCCCGCGCGCAAAACATGAAAACGGACCCGACGCCCCGCACCGCCGAAACGAGTCCGTGCGCGCAAAACATGAAAACGGACCCGACGCCCCGCACCGCCGAAAACGAGTCCGGGAGCGCAAAACATGAAAACGGACCCGACGCCCCGCACCGCCGAAACGAGTCCGGCGCGCAAAACATGAAAACGGACCCGACGCCCCCGCACCGCCGAAAACGAGTCCGGCGCGCAAAACATGAAAACGGACCCGACGCCCCTGCACCGCCGAAAACGAGTCCGGCGAGCGCAAAACATGAAAACGGACCCGACGCCCCGCACCGCCGAAAACGAGTCCGGCGCGCAAAACATGAAAACGGACCCGACGCCCCTCGCACCGCCGAAAACGAGTCCGTGCGCGCAAAACATGAAAACGGACCCGACGCACTCGCACCGCCGAAAACGAGTCCGGGAGCGCAAAACATGAAAACGGACCCGACGCCCCGCACCGCCGAAAACGAGTCCGGCGCGCAAAACATGAAAACGGACCCGACGCCCGCACCGCCGAAAACGAGTCCGGCGCGCAAAACATGAAAACGGACCCGACGCCCTGCACCGCCGAAAACGAGTCCGGAGCGCAAAACATGAAAACGGACCCGACGCCCTCCGCACCGCCGAAAACGAGTCGTGGCGCGCGCAAAACATGAAAACGGACCCGACGCCCGCACCGCCGAAAACGAGTCCGGCGCGCAAAACATGAAAACGGACCCGACCCCGCACCGCCAAAAACGAGTCCGGAGCGCAAAACATGAAAACGGACCCGACGCCCCCTGCACCGCCGAAAACGAGTCCGGCGCGCAAAACATGAAAACGGACCCGACGCCCTGCACCGCCGAAAACGAGTCCGGCGCGCAAAACATGAAAACGGACCCGACGCCTCCGCACCGCCGAAAACGAGTCCGGCGCGCAAAACATGAAAACGGACCCGACGCCCCTGCACCGCCGAAAACGAGTCCGGCGCGCAAAACATGAAAACGGACCCGACGCCCGCACCGCCGAAAACGAGTCCGGCGCGCAAAACATGAAAACGGACCCGACGCCTCTGCACCGCCGAAAACGAGTCCGGCGCGCAAAACATGAAAACGGACCCGACGCCCCGCACCGCCGAAAACGAGTCCGGCGCGCAAAACATGAAAACGGACCCGACGCCCCTGCACCGCCGAAAACGAGTCCGGCGCGCAAAACATGAAAACGGACCCGACGCCCCGCACCGCCGAAAACGAGTCCGGCGCGCAAAACATGAAAACGGACCCGACGCCCCCTGCACCGCCGAAAACGAGTCCGGCGCGCAAAACATGAAAACGGACCCGACGCCCCCGCACCGCCGAAACGAGTCCGGGCGCGCAAAACATGAAAACGGACCCGACGCCCCGCACCGCCGAAAACGAGTCCGGAGCGCAAAACATGAAAACGGACCCGACGCCCCTGCACCGCCGAAAACGAGTCCGGCGCGCAAAACATGAAAACGGACCCGACGCCCCGCACCGCCGAAAACGAGTCCGTGAGCGCAAAACATGAAAACGGACCCGACGCCCCTGCACCGCCGAAACGAGTCCGGCGCGCAAAACATGAAAACGGACCCGACGCCCCGCACCGCCGAAACGAGTCCGGCGCGCAAAACATGAAAACGGACCCGACGCGCCCCGCACCGCCGAAAACGAGTCCGGCGCGCAAAACATGAAAACGGACCCGACGCCCCCTGCACCGCCGAAACGAGTCCGGCGCGCAAAACATGAAAACGGACCCGACGCCCCTGCACCGCCGAAAACGAGTCCGGCGCGCAAAACATGAAAACGGACCCGACGCCCCTGCACCGCCGAAAACGAGTCCGTGAGCGCAAAACATGAAAACGGACCCGACGCCCCCGCACCGCCGAAAACGAGTCCGGCGCGCAAAACATGAAAACGGACCCGACGCCCCTGCACCGCCGAAAACGAGTCCGGCGCGCAAAACATGAAAACGGACCCGACGCCCTCGCACCGCCGAAAACGAGTCCGGCGCGCAAAACATGAAAACGGACCCGACGCCCCCGCACCGCCGAAAACGAGTCCGGCGCGCAAAACATGAAAACGGACCCGACGCCCCGCACCGCCGAAAACGAGTCCGGCGCGCAAAACATGAAAACGGACCCGACGCCCCTGCACCGCCGAAAACGAGTCCGGAGCGCAAAACATGAAAACGGACCCGACGCCCCTGCACCGCCGAAAACGAGTCCGGCGCGCAAAACATGAAAACGGACCCGACGCCCCGCACCGCCGAAAACGAGTCCGGCGCGCAAAACATGAAAACGGACCCGACGCCCCGCACCGCCGAAAACGAGTCCGGAGCGCAAAACATGAAAACGGACCCGACGCCCCGCACCGCCGAAAACGAGTCCGGCGCGCAAAACATGAAAACGGACCCGACGCCCCGCACCGCCGAAAACGAGTCCGTGCGCGCAAAACATGAAAACGGACCCGACGCCCCGCACCGCCGAAAACGAGTCCGGCGCGCAAAACATGAAAACGGACCCGACGCCCCTGCACCGCCGAAAACGAGTCCCGGCGCGCAAAACATGAAAACGGACCCGACGCCCCCGCACCGCCGAAACGAGTCCGTGCGCGCAAAACATGAAAACGGACCCGACGCCCCGCACCGCCGAAAACGAGTCCGGCGCGCAAAACATGAAAACGGACCCGACGCCCCGCACCGCCGAAAACGAGTCCGGCGCGCAAAACATGAAAACGGACCCGACGCCCCGCACCGCCGAAAACGAGTCCGGAGCGCAAAACATGAAAACGGACCCGACGCCCCGCACCGCCGAAAACGAGTCCGGCGCGCAAAACATGAAAACGGACCCGACGCCCCCCGCACCGCCGAAAACGAGTCCGGCGCGCAAAACATGAAAACGGGACCCGACGCCCCTGCACCGCCGAAAACGAGTCCGGCGCGCAAAACATGAAAACGGACCCGACGCCCCTGCACCGCCGAAAACGAGTCCGGCGCGCAAAACATGAAAACGGACCCGACGCCCCTGCACCGCCGAAAACGAGTCCGGCGCGCAAAACATGAAAACGGACCCGACGCCCTGCACCGCCGAAAACGAGTCCGGCGCGCAAAACATGAAAACGGACCCGACGCCCCTGCACCGCCGAAACGAGTCCGGCGCGCAAAACATGAAAACGGACCCGACGCCCCGCACCGCCGAAAACGAGTCCGGCGCGCAAAACATGAAAACGGACCCGACGCCCCGCACCGCCGAAACGAGTCCGGAGCGCAAAACATGAAAACGGACCCGACGCCCTGCACCGCCGAAAAACGAGTCCGGCGCGCAAAACATGAAAACGGACCCGACGCCCGCACCGCCGAAACGAGTCCGGAGCGCAAAACATGAAAACGGACCCGACGCCCCGCACCGCCGAAAACGAGTCCGGCGCGCAAAACATGAAAACGGACCCGACCCCCGCACCGCCGAAACGAGTCCGGCGCGCAAAACATGAAAACGGACCCGACGACGCCCCTGCACCGCCGAAACGAGTCCGGCGCGCAAAACATGAAAACGGACCCGACGCCCCGCACCGCCGAAAACGAGTCCGTGCGCGCAAAACATGAAAACGGACCCGACGCCCGCACCGCCGAAAACGAGTCCGGAGCGCAAAACATGAAAACGGACCCGACGCCCCCGCACCGCCGAAACGAGTCCGGCGCGCAAAACATGAAAACGGACCCGACGCCCCCGCACCGCCGAAAACGAGTCCGGCGCGCAAAACATGAAAACGGACCCGACGCCCTGCACCGCCGAAAACGAGTCCGGCGCGCAAAACATGAAAACGGACCCGACGCCCTGCACCGCCGAAAACGAGTCCGGCGCGCAAAACATGAAAACGGGACCCGACGCCCCGCACCGCCGAAAACGAGTCCGGCGCGCAAAACATGAAAACGGACCCGACGCCCCTGCACCGCCGAAACGAGTCCGGCGCGCAAAACATGAAAACGGACCCGACGCCCTGCACCGCCGAAAACGAGTCCGGCGCGCAAAACATGAAAACGGACCCGACGCCCCGCACCGCCGAAACGAGTCCGGCGCGCAAAACATGAAAACGGACCCGACGCCCCGCACCGCCGAAAACGAGTCCGGCGCGCAAAACATGAAAACGGACCCGACGCCCCTGCACCGCCGAAAACGAGTCCGGGCGCGCAAAACATGAAAACGGACCCGACGCCCCTGCACCGCCGCCGAAACGAGTCCGGCGCGCAAAACATGAAAACGGACCCGACGCCTCGCACCGCCGAAACGAGTCCCGGCGCGCAAAACATGAAAACGGACCCGACGCCCCGCACCGCCGAAAACGAGTCCGGCGCGCAAAACATGAAAACGGACCCGACGCCCCCGCACCGCCGAAAACGAGTCCGGCGCGCAAAACATGAAAACGGACCCGACGCCCCTCGCACCGCCGAAAACGAGTCGTGAGCGCAAAACATGAAAACGGACCCGACGCCCTGCACCGCCGAAAAACGAGTCCGGCGCGCAAAACATGAAAACGGGACCCGACGCCCCGCACCGCCGAAAACGAGTCCGGCGCGCAAAACATGAAAACGGACCCGACGCCCCCGCACCGCCGAAAACGAGTCCCGGAGCGCAAAACATGAAAACGGACCCGACGCCCCTGCACCGCCGAAAACGAGTCCCGGCGCGCAAAACATGAAAACGGACCCGACGCCCCCGCACCGCCGAAAACGAGTCCGGCGCGCAAAACATGAAAACGGACCCGACGCCCTGCACCGCCGAAACGAGTCCGGCGCGCAAAACATGAAAACGGACCCGACGCCCCCGCACCGCCGAAACGAGTCCGGCGCGCAAAACATGAAAACGGACCCGACGCCTCGCACCGCCGAAAACGAGTCCGGAGCGTAAAACATGAAAAACGGACCCGACGCCCCTGCACCGCCGAAACGAGCGCGGCGCGCAAAACATGAAAACGGGACCCGACGCCCTCGGTACCGCCGAAAACGAGTCCGTGCGCGCAAAACATGAAAACGAGACCCCACGCACTCGGCACCGCCGAAAACGAGTCAGGGAGCGCAAAACATGAAAACGGGACCCGACGCCCTCCGTACCGACGAAAACTAATCCGGGCGCGCAAAACACGGAAACGGGACCCGACGCCCTCGGTACCGCAGAAAACGAGTTCGGGCACGCAAAACATGAAAACGGGACCCGCCGCCCTCGGTACCGCCAAAAATGAGTCCGGAGCGCAAAACATGAAAACGGACCCGACGCCCCGCACCGCCGAAAACGAGTCCGGCGCGCAAAACATGAAAACGGACCCGACGCCCCGCACCGCCGAAAACGAGTCCGGCGCGCAAAACATGAAAACGGACCCGACGCCCGCACCGCCGAAAACGAGTCCGGCGCGCAAAACATGAAAACGGACCCGACGCCCCCGCACCGCCGAAAACGAGTCCGGAGCGCAAAACATGAAAACGGACCCGACGCCGCACCGCCGAAAACGAGTCCGGCGCGCAAAACATGAAAACGGACCCGACGCCCTCGCACCGCCGAAACGAGTCCGTGCGCGCAAAACATGAAAACGGACCCGACGCCCTGCACCGCCGAAAACGAGTCCGCGCGCAAAACATGAAAACGGACCCGACGCCCCTCGCACCGCCGAAAACGAGTCCGGCGCGCAAAACATGAAAACGGACCCGACGCCCCGCACCGCCGAAAACGAGTCCGGCGCGCAAAACATGAAAACGGACCCGACGCCCCGCACCGCCGAAACGAGTCCCGGCGCGCAAAACATGAAAACGGACCCGACGCCCCGCACCGCCGAAAACGAGTCCGTGAGAGCGCAAAACATGAAAACGGACCCGACGCCCCGCACCGCCGAAAAACGAGTCCGGCGCGCAAAACATGAAAACGGACCCGACCCGACGCCCCGCACCGCCGAAAACGAGTCCGGCGCGCAAAACATGAAAACGGACCCGACGCCCCGCACCGCCGAAACGAGTCCGGCGCGCAAAACATGAAAACGGGACCCGACGCCCTGCACCGCCGAAAACGAGTCCGGCGCGCAAAACATGAAAACGGACCCGACGCCCCGCACCGCCGAAAACGAGTCCGGCGCGCAAAACATGAAAACGGACCCGACGCCCCGCACCGCCGAAAACGAGTCCGGCGCGCAAAACATGAAAACGGACCCGACGCCCCTGCACCGCCGAAAACGAGTCCGGCGCGCAAAACATGAAAACGGGACCCGACGCCCCGCACCGCCGAAAACGAGTCCGGCGCGCAAAACATGAAAACGGACCCGACGCCCCGCACCGCCGAAAACGAGTCCGGCGCGCAAAACATGAAAACGGACCCGACGCCCCGCACCGCCGAAAAACGAGTCCGGCGCGCAAAACATGAAAACGGACCCGACGCCTCGCACCGCCGAAACGAGTCCGGCGCGCAAAACATGAAAACGGGACCCGACGCCCTGCACCGCCGAAACGAGTCCGGCGCGCAAAACATGAAAACGGACCCGACGCCCCGCACCGCCGAAAACGAGTCCGGAGCGCAAAACATGAAAACGGACCCGACGCCCCGCACCGCCGAAAACGAGTCCGGCGCGCAAAACATGAAAACGGGACCCCGACGCCCCGCACCGCCGAAAACGAGTCCGGCGCGCAAAACATGAAAACGGACCCGACGCCTCGCACCGCCGAAAACGAGTCCGGAGCGCAAAACATGAAAACGGGACCCGACGCCCCCGCACCGCCGAAACGAGTCCGGCGCGCAAAACATGAAAACGGACCCGACGCCCCGCACCGCCGAAAACGAGTCCGGCGCGCAAAACATGAAAAACGGGACAAAAACATGAAAACGACCCGACGCCCTGCACCGCCGAAAACGAGTCCGTGCGCGCAAAACATGAAAACGGACCCGACGCCCCCGCACCGCCGAAAACGAGTCCGCGGAGCGCAAAACATGAAAACGGACCCGACGCCCCTGCACCGCCGAAAACGAGTCCGGCGCGCAAAACATGAAAACGGACCCGACGCCCCGCACCGCCGAAAACGAGTCCGGCGCGCAAAACATGAAAACGGACCCGACGCCCCTGCACCGCCGAAAACGAGTCCGGCGCGCAAAACATGAAAACGGACCCGACGCCCCTGCACCGCCGAAAACGAGTCCGGCGCGCAAAACATGAAAACGGACCCGACGCCCCGCACCGCCGAAAACGAGTCCGGCGCGCAAAACATGAAAACGGACCCGACGCCCTGCACCGCCGAAACGAGTCCGGCGCGCAAAACATGAAAACGGACCCGACGCCCTGCACCGCCGAAAACGAGTCCGGCGCGCAAAACATGAAAACGGACCCGACGCGCCCTGCACCGCCGAAAACGAGTCCGGCGCGCAAAACATGAAAACGGACCGACGACCCCGCACCGCCGAAAACGAGTCCGGCGCGCAAAACATGAAAACGGACCCGACGCCCTGCACCGCCGAAAACGAGTCCGGAGCGCAAAACATGAAAACGGACCCGACGCCCCTGCACCGCCGAAAACGAGTCCGGCGCGCAAAACATGAAAACGGACCCGACGCCCCCGCACCGCCGAAAACGAGTCCGGCGCGCAAAACATGAAACGGACCCGACGCCCCGCACCGCCGAAACGAGTCCGGCGCGCAAAACATGAAAACGGGACCCGACGCCCCTGCACCGCCGAAACGAGTCCGGCGCGCAAAACATGAAAACGGACCCGACGCCCGCACCGCCGAAAACGAGTCCGGCGCGCAAAACATGAAAACGGACCCGACGCCCTGCACCGCCGAAAAACGAGTCCGGCGCGCAAAACATGAAAACGGACCCGACGCCCCTGCACCGCCGAAACGAGTCCGGAGCGCAAAACATGAAAACGGACCCGACGCCCCGCACCGCCGAAAACGAGTCCGGCGCGCAAAACATGAAAACGGACCCGACGCCCCGCACCGCCGAAAACGAGTCCGGCGCGCAAAACATGAAAACGGACCCGACGCCCCGCACCGCCGAAAAACGAGTCCGGCGCGCAAAACATGAAAACGGACCCGACGCCCTGCACCGCCGAAACGAGTCCGGCGCGCAAAACATGAAAACGGACCCGACGCCCCGCACCGCCGAAAACGAGTCCGGCGCGCAAAACATGAAAACGGACCCGACGCCCTGCACCGCCGAAAACGAGTCCGGCGCGCAAAACATGAAAACGGACCCGACGCCCCTGCACCGCCGAAACGAGCGCGGCGCGCAAAACATGAAAACGGACCCGACGCCCCTGCACCGCCGAAACGAGTCCGGCGCCCAAAACATGAAAACGGACCCGACGCCCTGCACCGCCGAAACGAGTCCGTGCGCGCAAAACGTGAAAACGAGACCCGACGCACTCGCACCGCCGAAACGAGTCGTGAGCGCAAAACATGAAAACGGGACCCGACGCCCTCCGTACCGACGAAAACTAATCCTGGCACGCAAAACATGAAAACGGGACCCGCCGTCCCTGCACCGCAAAAATGAGTCCGGAGAGCAAAACATGAAAACGGGACCCGACGCCCTGCACCGCCGAAACGAGTCCGGCGCGCAAAACGTGAAAACGCGACCCGACACACCGCCAAACGAGTCGTGAGCGCAAAACATTAAAACGGACCCGACGCCCCTGCACCGCCGAAAACGAGTTCGGCGCCCAAAACATGAAAACGGACCCGACGCCCCTGCACCGCCGAAACGAGTCCGCGCGCGCAAAACATGAAAACGAGACCCGACGCACTTGGCACCGCCGAAAACGAGTCAGGGAGCGCAAAACATGAAAACGGACCCGACGCCCTCCGTACCGACGAAAACTAATCCTGGCGCGCAAAACATGAAAACGGGACCCGCCACCCGGCACCGCCAAAAATGAGTCCGGGAGCGCAAAACATGAAAACGGACCCGACGCCCCTGCACCGCCGAAACGAGTCCGGCGCGCAAAACATGAAAACGGACCCGACGCCCCGCACCGCCGAAACGAGTCCGGCGCGCAAAACATGAAAACGGACCCGACGCCCCGCACCGCCGAAAACGAGTCCGGCGCGCAAAACATGAAAACGGACCCGACGCCCGCACCGCCGAAACGAGTCCCGGCGCGCAAAACATGAAAACGGACCCGACGCCCTGCACCGCCGAAAACGAGTCCGGCGCGCAAAACATGAAAACGGACCCGACGCCCCGCACCGCCGAAAACGAGTCCGGCGCGCAAAACATGAAAACGGACCCGACGCCCTGCACCGCCGAAAACGAGTCCGGCGCGCAAAACATGAAAACGGACCCGACGCCCGCACCGCCGAAACGAGTCCGCGCGCGCAAAACATGAAAACGGACCCGACGCCCCTGCACCGCCGAAACGAGTCCGGCGCGCAAAACATGAAAAACGGACCCGACGCCCCGCACCGCCGAAAACGAGTCCGGCGCGCAAAACATGAAAACGGACCCGACGCCCTGCACCGCCGAAACGAGTCCGGCGCGCAAAACATGAAAACGGACCCGACGCCCCTGCACCGCCGAAAACGAGTCGTGCGCGCAAAACATGAAAACGGACCCGACGCCCCGCACCGCCGAAAACGAGTCCGGAGGCAAAACATGAAAACGGGACCCGATTAGATGAACTTGGTGTACCATGTTTGTTTCTCATTAAACATGACGTGTGGGCCCGGACCACGTGAACCAGGCTCACCCGGACTACAATACATCTCCCATTATGTTCCTATCACTGCCATCGGGCCCCACCAGGACAGAAAAGAATCTCCTCCTTTTCTGCTGCTGCTAAACACGAATTGCTCTCTGCTGAACACCATCTTTCAATCAAAAAATAAGTGGAAAATGGAAAAGGGATCAAACGGCGACGGAATTTTGCAAATAATATATCGTTGGAAAGCCCTTGGCGAGTAGAATCCATTCAAGCAATTTATTTTAAAAATGGTGCACTGTACAGCACTCGCATCAGAGGAGAGGTAATTCGGGTATAAAATTCAATAGGGTGATTCGGGGAGTAATTGAACGAATTGGCGGTTTAGAAGGCACTATGTGGGCCCCACGATGCGGTTGGAGTAGTTGCTGGCATAAAACAGTTGATGCTTACATGATTTCTCACTGGGAACCGGTGCACATGATCAAGAGCATGTACCAAGAATTGATCAATTCGGTGTTTGAAAGAAAGAACAAGGGATGATGAGTTGTGGTCACATTGCCCTCGTTGTTAATCCGAAGCTTAACCCATAACAACAACAAACACAACTTGGATTGATCCACACCATTGAATTATTGGATGAAGGGCCGGATACATGCCATGTCATCAATCCGAGGGATCAAGAAAGCACAGATTGTGTAAAAAGGAAACACAACTAGCCACAATTGGAGTGTAATTGCATCTATATAAACCCCGGCGGTTAAAGAGGAAGAGAGAACCAATTGAGAAAAAAAAATGCCACTTGTCTTGAAGAGTAAAGAAAAAAGTAAAAAAAAAAAAAAGGAGAGATGCAATAGGAATTATCAAGAAAAAGAGAGAGATCTCGCTATAATAGAGATTAGACAAATTTGACACCATTAGAGGAGCTTGTTCTTGTGAATTGAAGAGTGTATAACTGCATTACAAGGGAAGGTTTGCAAATAAAGGATGTTTTCTTATTTCCTTTACTGTTTGAGCTTGAATTTTTTTTTTTTTTCTTTCTTTCCTTTCTTTCTTGTCAATTTAGTATTTGATGATCATCCTTCAGTGAGCTACTGGCCCAAACTGAGAGTTTGGTGAGCCTTTAAGCTTGAACCGATCTCATAATCAAAGAATTTCACCTTTATTGATCCTTCTTTACATTCTTCCTTTTCTTGTTTATCTTCTTTTCTATTCTTTATGAACTCTAACTGAACACAAGATTGGTTTTAGAACTGACATCCAGCGAGCCACTGGCCCAAACACAAAGTGTTTGGTGTGCCTTTAGGCCTGGAGCAGTTGTCTTTATCTAGAATTCAAAGGATAAACAGTATTTCATTTGTTGTTTTGCTGAATTTTGTTGTATCTCTTTTTCATTACTCTTAGTTGGAGTACAATTAGAAATTAAGGATTTATCATTTTTATGTTTCCATAATTGAGTGATTATAGTCAGTAAGAAATAATTGAATGATGCAATTTTTTTTTTTTTACAAGAACACTGATTCCAGCAGAAACCAGTATTGTGTTTGCTTCAAAGGGAAATAAACCAATCGGTATCAATATGAACCTTTAGGCCTGGATGACACTAATTGAAGGCATAGTGCGGGCATGAAGGGTCAATTTGGTACAAGGCAATGTGATACCTTGTCGTACCACTTACATTGTCTCGATGGTGGATGAGAAGACCATAAATGAACGCAAGTGAAGCTAGACTTTCGAAATGTATGCAACAAAGAATAATTGACATGGACAGACAAATGAGAATTGATGAAAAATCGTGCCCAAATGACAACGAATTTAGTCGATGCATCGAGATCACAATAGGTACCGAGGACAAGCACTAGTTCAACCGATTATTTGCTCCACCGATGGACACGGCAGGGTACCGCCGTGCTCACCGAACTCCGCGATGCTACAACCATTGGCGGATCCCCGATCGAGACTCCGATCATCGGAATGATGAAGAAGAGAGGAAATAAACACAAATTAAAAAATTAAATAGTAAATAAATCATTTGAAAATACTATGTCCCAAACTCCAAATTGACTCAAATTTGTTTCTAAAATTTCTTATTTTTCATACTATTTTTCTATATGATAATATTCCAGTTTTAAAAATATAATCATGATAAAACAATTTAAAAGCAAAAGATATTACCTATATTGATATGTTTGACCTAGCTTTGACTTGTCATTTTAAATACTATAAAAATTCCAAAAATACAAATAAAAATCATAAATAATAACTAGATATATTTTAGTGATTTTTCAAGTGATTTTCCATGAAATAATAATGATGATAGTAATATACCATAATAAATGATGAGATTAGCTATATTCTTTGATAAATAAAAAAAAATAAAATAATAATAATAGATATTATATTGATATTTTCTGTAAAAAGAATAATAAAAATAAATAGCACAAAATATACAAAAATATACTACCATGGTAATAAATAATAAAATACATTTTCTTTTATAATAAAGAATGATAATATAGTTTTATAATATGAATTGTATTTCTTTTGTTATTTCTATACAAATATATACAATAAAAATACTTTTGATGAATAAAATGTAATAAAAATAATAGTTGTAATAAAAACATAATGAATTTCATCTCTTATGACTATTTTCAACTAATAATAAAAATCTTATACTTTTATATAGATAATAAATAGAAATAATAAAAATAATATAATGAATAGTATAATAAATAAGATAGAATATTAGTAATGATTTCTTTTTAGCTATTATAGATATTAAAAAAAAAAAAAATAAAAAATAATAATAGTAAAATAGTATAGCTAACCATCTTTTAATTTTGTAAATGATTCTTACATAATGAATAGTATTTCAATATAATAGAATATAATAATAAAATTCTATTACTTTGGCTATTATAAACATTTTAAAAATACAAATAAAAAAAAAGAGCCATTTTATTTTCTATTATTTTTGTAAGTGATTTTCTACAAAATAAATAGAGTTTAGAAATAATAAAAATAAAATTCTACTATTTTAGCTATTATAAAAATCCCAAAAATATAAATGAAAATCTAGTTAAATAGCTAACCCCTTTTTCCTATTATTTTTGTAAATAATTTTCTACATAGATAAATAGAGTTTAAAAATAAAAATAATAATAATAATAATAATAATAATAATAATAATAATAATAATAATAATAATAATAAATAAATGCATCTTTATAATATAAAATAATAATGGAAGATATTATATAATAGACTTTGTGCATTTTAGAAATGAATAAATATGCTCACATAAGGAGTGTAGAGCCACATAAGAATATTTGCACACATGATATAACATTTAGAACGATTAGTCAAGACGAGAACATCTTGACAGAGGATAAATAAGGTTGCAATGACAACACGAGAAGATACGTTGAGACAAGAACATCTTGACGTGAGATGATTAAGGCTTTAATAGCAATACGAGAAGATACGTTGAGACAAGAACATCTTGACGTGAGATGATTAAGGCTTTTTATATAGACAAGAAACCTTGACGCTTGATAAAGAAGATACGTCGAGACAAGAACATCTTGACGTAGAATGAATAAGGCTTTGATAGCAACATGAGAAGATGCGTCGAGACAAGAACATCTTGACACTTGATAAAGAATAATAAGATACGTCGAGACAGGAACATCTTGACGTGAGATGAATAAGGCTTTGATAGCAACATGAGTGAATATGTCGAGACAAGAACATCTTGACGCTTAATGAAGAATAACCGAGCTACGATACTAACATGGAAATATATGTCGACTCGAAGAAGAAGAACATTATGATGTCCTAGATAGGTGACATCTTAATGACTCGCCGCCATGAGCAAGTAACTCATGATTGAATACGCTCACACAAGGGGTGTAGGGCAACATAGTAATTTTGCACAAGTAATGCAACATGTAGAATGATTAGTCGAGACGAGAACGTCTTGACGCTCGCTCGAAGAATGACCAAAGCTACGACATCGCATGGAGAGATATGTCGACTTTGAAGAAGAAGAACATTACGATGTCCGAGAGAAGTGACATCTTAATGACTCTGTCATGAACAAGTAATTCATGACCATTTGAGCCGGCAAGACCGAACTCATCCGTCGATAAGTTCGTCTCCCGGTTCATTTCCCGAGACCGTGAGATTGAATCGGTCGTAGGTAGATTCATCCACAAAAAGCTGAATGTGAACCGTTCGTAGGTAGGTTCCTTCACTAACACATGCCTCAATGTTGAACCGGCTCGCCGCTTCAGTGTTTGACATTGTGTGCAATTGTGTTTCCTAGGTTTATGAATCGGCTTAGTGCTTCGAATTCATGATCTAGAAGATCGTGAGAAGAAACACGTGGGCCATATCCACCCTTCTCCCGATTCACCAACCTCAAGATCAACCGCCGCCGC
Organism: Schoenoplectus tabernaemontani; assembly: GCA_037127355.1. NCBI lineage: Eukaryota > Viridiplantae > Streptophyta > Magnoliopsida > Poales > Cyperaceae > Schoenoplectus > Schoenoplectus tabernaemontani. The sequence goes on along the minus strand of CM073750.1, from coordinate 12,930,807 downwards.
TTCGAGTTGTATTTTGTGTGATTGGTTGTTGACTAGTTAAGATTGAACCGATCCGTTTGTAGGTTTATCTTCTAGATCAACGGAGGTCGAGTCGATTCGTATGTAGACTCACCTCAAGCCCCTCTAAAGAGATTAACCCGGTCCGTAGGTAAGGTTACATCTCGAGGTGGCATGGATCGAACCGATCCGTTTGTAGGTTCGTCTTCCATAGGACAAAACCGATCCGTTTGTAGGTTTGTCTTCCATAGATTGAACCGATCCGTTTGTAGGTTCATCTTCCGTAGACCCCTTTTCATGAAATTAGACGACCACTTGACCATCTTTTAACTATACTATTTGCTTCTCTCTTTCAAAGATCCAGAGGTGCCTCGAGGTTCGTAGCCCAGGGTAATTAACGGTGGGGGCTTGCGCCCACCGAATCTACAAGAACTCACAATCACTAAAAACCCCCGAATGTGCATCCAAATAATCTCTAAACGGCAGACCGGCCGACACCCAGCAGATGCACGCTCGGGAGGGATCTCCGTGTCCTTCTTCCGCAACCCATCGCCCGGCGGCGGGCGGGAGCGCGCGAAAAAGGGTCGCACAGATTCGGCACGCCGGTGGGACCTAGATTCTCCTCTTATCTCTCGAAAAGAGAGGCAAATAGAATAGTTAAGAGATACAAGTGGTCTTCTATGCGCTAAAATGACTAATAATTTTCAAGTGTTTTTGTTTTTTGCAGAAATGGCATACTTTGGAAACTTCAACCTCGCTCCCTACACCGTCACTCCCGCACAGAGCCCGTAGGGCAAATTGTTCATGTTCTTCGGGACCATCCCGCAAGAACTCACCATCTACGGCCCACCTCCAAGTGGCCACGATCACTCCCGCAACCGTCCGATCTCCATCCCGGACGAGGAGGAGGACTCGATCACCCCGACTCCCAAGGGGATCTCAAACAATGTCATGGCCTCTCCTACTACCTCCCCAAAGAGGAGAAGGCGACCGTCCAAGAGACACCCAAAGGCCGCAGCCCCAAACTACCCGCAACTCTCAAGCGTCCAGAAGAGGGCCCCGGATGCATACCAAAACCACCGGTGGCTAGGCCGCCATCCCGCCTCCAACAAATTCACAAAGCCCCTCCGCATAGTGGCCAAGAACTCGCCACGTGCCAACTCCGCTGTGCATGGGAGGTGCCTAAGCCCACACCTCGCCCATCTCAAAGGCCTCGCCGCCGCCAGATAAGTCTCAAGCCCCTGCAGAAGCCATCTATAAGGCTCACAGGGCCCTCAAGCAGAGGAAGAGCGTCAAGAACGCTAGGTCGAGACGATACGTCTCCCGCCCCGATCACTCTCAAGGCATGGCTCAGCCGCAAGCCATTGTCTCCACTCCGCACCCGAGGAGGTTTACACCAAAGGCAACACCTAGCACCCAGCAGGTGTGGGTCCCAAAGGGTTCCCACCAACAAAACCCTGGCCTCAAGCCCACCCAAGAAGGCCGGCAGTCCAACGCTCCGTCCGAGAGCGTGTTCACCGTCTAGGTCGAAGAGTGTATTCACCGATTAGGCTCGAGAATACCACTCAATAACCCGAAAATAACCGCCCCCGACCAAACGAAGAAGAAGAGAAGAACCGCTCGCTATGAAGAGCACTTCTCGCCAACACCATCGCATAAGCTACGATACCGATCCGTACACCGATGCCGAGGTGAATATGACCCAGATGACCCCCCCGCCTAATCAAGCTCACGTCACCAATACCAACAAAAATAATGGTAGAAAAGGGAGACCTCCCAAGAGAGTCAACCCCGAGGGCAATAGCAGGGAAGGGGAAGACCACAACGAAAACCCTGATTTCTTCGACAACGAAGATGAAGTTGAAACACGTCCCGAGATGCCCATCGATGAAATAGAAATATTAAAAGGCCACATCGAGGCACGGACGAAGAGCCGATTAGGCAACGGAGCTAATCGCTACCATGCTAAAGCAAAACGAAGAATCGATTAAGGCGGTCAAGTCGTTACAAGAATCACAAGACGCCAATTTCAAAGCCGGTAGCTCCCGTCAAGAAGGGGTCCACAAGACCAAAAGCAATCATAAGGGAAAACAACCCGTCGATTCTAAACCCCATCCACATAGAAATAGAAGTGGAGGTCGAACCAACGGAATATCCCGAAAGAGATTCAAGCCATGATTGCCCAAAGAATGCAAATAAGCCGGAGGTGGATACGCTATCCCTCCCGTTAAAAACCGTGGACATCCATACCCCGCCATATACGACTTAGAAGAATATCCTAAAGGGTATGTGATCCCCCGCTTCAGACCTTCTCCGGGAAGGCAACAAAGACCGAACCCCGAACAACACCGGCCCACTTTGTAGCCTCGTGCGGCAACACGGTGGCAATGATGCACCGTTGTTAAGACAATTCCCTCAAAGCCTAGTGGGAACCGCTTTCCAATGGTACTATTCATTAGAAAACAACAAAGATCGTGGGACCGGGACGAGATGGCGACTCTGTTCGTGGCACGATTTGTCATGGTGTCTCGATAAAATAAACATAGCCGATCCGGCAAGCACTAAACCCAAGAAAGGGGAGTCAATGACAGATTTTATTAATAGATGGCGGAACCTCAAAGCATCAAATGCGACCGCACATTAATCGAAGATGAGGCCGTCAACCTAATCATGAAAAACATTGACGGTGGATGGGCATGCTTTTGGTGTGACAAAGGTCAACACATTCAAAGACTTGCTCAGATCGGTATCCAATATGGAAAGGATGTCACCGCACACCGTGCCGAACTTCATGAATAATAGGCCGCAACGAGGAGCCCGAGCTGAGACTAAAGTGGCATTCACCTCGTTAAAGGATAAGATGGTTGCTAACGCAGACACCCAAAGCTAGCAAAGAAGTGGCACAAATGGCAACAATTACAACAAGGGACCTGTGCCCAATCCAGAGGGAGTTCACTGAGTTTTGAATCCCTTAAACAAAAGAAATCTAAACCGTACTCCTTCAGAAAGATAAAGTTGCCCAAATCTTCGAGGGGCACCGAAGAATGGTCTAACCCCGCCGCCAAGAACGTCCGAAGATGCCGATAAATCGGACGAACCCAACTTTTGCCCATACCACGTAATAATAGGGCACTCAATTGAAGATTGCCGGGTCTTCAAAGATTGGGTCGAAAAGGCATACAAAAACGGTGAAATTACTTTACCTAAAGGGTTCTTGCAAAGCCCATCCCCATGAGCAGCCAACACGATCTCTCATGAGGAAGAGAAAGTCCCGGCTACCATGCGAAGACCAGGAAGAACAATGGACTACGCACTTATCGAAGAAATCGATTAAAATGCTTAAAGCTCTTAAGAAAGAACCCGGCATGAAATGGAAAGACGACATCACGCCAGTGGTCCCACCAAAACCCAGAGTATATTATAAGGTGGACCAGAGCCAAGACCAGGTTCTTAAGAAGAAAAAGAAGCATAGAAGCAACAAGTCCAGAAAGAATAAAATTGAAGAATGCGAGCAGGGCAGTCCCGAGGCGATTACCCTCCAACATTTCATCTCCAAAGAAGACTGGGAGAAGCTAACCCTAGGTCAAAAGAAAGAAAATGTGGATGAAGAAATAAATAAAGAAGAAAGCGAAGAGATCTGGGGTGCTTCGTGCAACATGGTATATTCTTCTCGCGACGAAGATATGCCAACATTAGAGGAGATGTTCTTCCCAAATGATGAAGGAGAAGCAAGCACCTCTGGGCCAAAAATGAAGTTAAAGATCAAGCGAATGGGATATTATTGGCCCACGATGGTGGCTGATTGTGAAGAGCATGCAAGGAAGTGCCGCATGTGCCAGATACATGGCCCTTTTATACATCAAGCGCCAAACCCGTTACACCCCACGGTAGCATCCTGGCCATTTAATATGTGGGGCACAGATATAGTGGGGCCCATAGACCCTCCTACGTCGAGAGGTCACCGGCTCATCCGGCGCGACAGATTACTTTACAAAATGGGCCGAAGCCGTCCCACTTAAAGAAGTTAAAGCATCCGATGTGGTTAAGTTCTTCAAGACGCACATCCTCTACCGATTCTAAGACACCACAACGGATAATATCCGATAACGGACGGCCTTCAAGAGCTCCAAAGTCTATGCCCCGGCGGAGCAATTTAACATTGATTGGAGATTCTCGTCCATTTATAATCCGAGAGCCAATGGCCCGGCCGAAGCCTTTAACAAAACTCGATCAATATCATGAAGAAGACCGTGGACTCGCAACCAACGAGACCGGGATAATCGTCTACAAGAGGCATTATGGGCTTATCGAACCACATACCGAACGCCTACGCAAGCTACCCCGTATTCTCTCGGCTTTTGGGGTTGAAGCCGTTCTCCTCTTGAGGTGGAACTACCGTCATCATGCGGGTGGCTATGCAAAATGATATGACCATGGACGAATGCCAACAACTTAGACCGGACGAGTTGGATGCCATGGACGAGAAGAGACCGATAGCCCAGCAGTAACCTTGAAATATATCGTGCAAAAATGGCAAGGGCATATGATAAGATGGCGCGAGTCGTGGCATTTCAACAAGGGGAGCTTGTTCTTGTCCTTAAGAGGCCGATCATTGGCCGCACATCGGCCCAAAATTCTCCCCGAATTGGGAAGGGCCATATGTAATTGAGAAGGTATACTGGGGCGCGCATACCAACTCATAGACCATGAAGGTGAAAGACCCATGCCACCGATTAATGGGCGATATATGAAGAAGTACTACACCTAGCCTGAGCGGGCCAACCGAGTAGTATCTATTGTAAATAAATAAGGAGGGAATAAGTGTTCGCTTACACACACGTGCACGAAACACAAACCCATGTCTAACCTCCACTTTTGCATAAAATCCCAAAAACCCTACTTATGCATCGTAAATAGAATGCATCCAAAAATCCAAAACCACACAAACACATTTAGCCCTATAAAAATAAAAAATATAGAATAAGAGAATTCAACGCCAAAACCACGCGAGAATGTAAGGCGAGAGCTTTGGTGTTTGGGCTCACAATACAAATACCACCGGGTTTGTCCATTTGATACGTAATAAACACAAAAATGGGCGGGGTTTGCGCTTGTCCCTCAAACTATCTCGTTGCCCAATGACGAAAGTTGCTCATATTGGTCGCCGCGCGCAAGTCAAGGGATAGGTCGAGCAAATTGGTGGCTAGTATATAGTCGCTTCCGAGGGCATATAAATAAATAACTCTCGTATTATTAGTAACATGTATCACTAATAACCAAAAATCGCCTTCTTCTAATAAAATAAAAGGATATATATGTAAAACAATAAAAACCTATTTTCCTACTCAAAAAAAAAAAAAAAAATGATAATAAAAAAAAATAAAATCTTTTCAATAAGGGGTTGCCACCTTTGTCCCCGACACCACGAGTGTTATACAAAGCCAGGTTGGGTGCATTCATCCGTAAAAGCACCACACGCCCGAAGAAATGGTGTGTCATAATCCCACGACATATCATGGAGGGGTCAGATCAAGGATTTACGCTTGTACCCGACATTTCATGTTAAACAAAGCGCTCGCTTAAAGAAGTGACTCAGTCATGGAGAGCGGACCTACCCGATGAAAGCCTCGTCTCGCAGGATGCGTGATGGATGTTTGAGGGTAGCTAAAATATAAAAAAAGGTTGGGTACATTCATCCGCAAAAGTACCACACGCCCAAGGAGGTGATCCGTTTCTAATCCCAAAATAGATCATGGAGGGGTCGACTAAGGGTTTATGCTTTTGCCCGACATTCAAGTGTCAAATAAAGTAATTCGCTTAAAGAAGTGACTCAGTCATGGAGAGCGGACCTACCCGATGAAAGCCTGTCTCGCAGGATGCGTGATGGATGTTTGAGGGTATAGTACCCCACAAAACAAATTGAGTGGAGATGAGTGATCGTGAGTTTCCACTTCGCACGCAACGGTGCACAAATGAGGGGAGAGTGGGTGAGCTTCCACAAATAAATGTCAATTAAATATACAAGGAGCATCCACAAAATGGTGTTATCAATTGCATCCATAATCCAATTGATACCGGTAAGTTTATCCATCGTAATAAAGGGATAAACGGGTTTATTCTCACCGGCCTAGAGGTCAATACAGACGCATGTGTTCGGTATCCGTAAAATACCACGGTTACTTTAGTTCTGTATTGTAATAAATAAAGAGAAGCTATGTATAGAATAAGTGCAATAGGGTGCTGTAAAGTTTTCCTTTTTCTATTTTTGTACTTAGATGCTATGTGAAAATAAAAGCAGCTGTATTAGACACTTTTGCAACTAAGATTGAGAGTGTAAAATGTAAAGAGCTTATGAAAATCTCCCATACCGCGAAAGAAGAGATGAGAAAATAGCAAAGCAAAGCGATCAAGCATCCCCAACAAGTGAAAGAAAGAGAAAGAAAGCGAAATAAGGTAGCCGAGAGATGCTATCTTTACCTATCCCCATAGTGGTCGAAGGTAGCCCAACAGAGGCCGAGTACATGCACCATTATCCCACGAGCGAGAGGCCGAGAGGACAGCCCCACCATGTTGCGCTCATGAGAAGAATCTCGATTAAAGGAAAATCTATCGAAGTCTAGCCTCGAACCCGAGGAGAGAGAGGTGTGTCGGATATGTGCACCAAAGCAGCCCTTCAAATTGCCAAATTCTTCAGACCCGCTTTGGTGGGTGGCTCTTTGTTTACCCCCGAAAGGTCAAGGAAGAAATACAGAGAGAAAAAGCCAAGATCAAACCCTAGGAGTCGAAATAATATAATCCCTATGCCACATGAAATGATGTCAATGCCAAGCTAACATTTTGATGCAACTAGTCATGAGAAATTCCAAATGTGATTTTGCTTTCAAGGCCGACCGGTGCCAAAGTCGCGAGCAACCACCTAACCATGCTTTAATTTGTGTCAATTACTCGATAAGTAGTCACTCTATGACCAAATTACCTCATGTTAAGGGATTGAAAGTCAATTTCACAAGACCGATCAAAGTGCCAAAGCCGGGAGCAACCACTCGATCAAGTCTAGATTTGTATTAATTGCCGATAAGTAGTCGCATTTGATCAAATCAAACCCTAATGAATATCAATATAAGTCTAATTGGTATTTAGTTAGGGTGGTTTCTGCAAGAGAGGGATAATTGGCGAGACATTGAGCTACAATCGATAAATAGGGATTTTATAAGAATAAAACAGAGTTTTATTGATCATGGAATTTTTAGCACAAGAGACAGGGGTAAAATGGGAATATAAAAATACAGAGATGATCATCATGATTTTAGAGAATTTTGGTGAAAATTTCATGATTTTTGGATGAAGGGATCTATTAAAATCAATTGGAGAAAGAAAATCGAGCAATCCAAAGGTCGAGATTCAATCAAGGGACTTTTTGGGTGCAACTTGGAGCTAAAGAGTTAACTGGGTGCAATATGGGGCTGCCAAACAAAAAGAACACCTTAAATGGCGCTGGAAAATTATTTGAAAGAGAGAAATTATTAGATGAACTTGGTGTACCATGTTTGTTTCTCATTAAACATGACGTGTGGGCCCGGACCACGTGAACCAGGCTCACCCGGACTACAATACATCTCCCATTATGTTCCTATCACTGCCATCGGGCCCCACCAGGACAGAAAAGAATCTCCTCCTTTTCTGCTGCTGCTAAACACGAATTGCTCTCTGCTGAACACCATCTTTCAATCAAAAAATAAGTGGAAAATGGAAAAGGGATCAAACGGCGACGGAATTTTGCAAATAATATATCGTTGGAAAGCCCTTGGCGAGTAGAATCCATTCAAGCAATTTATTTTAAAAATGGTGCACTGTACAGCACTCGCATCAGAGGAGAGGTAATTCGGGTATAAAATTCAATAGGGTGATTCGGGGAGTAATTGAACGAATTGGCGGTTTAGAAGGCACTATGTGGGCCCCACGATGCGGTTGGAGTAGTTGCTGGCATAAAACAGTTGATGCTTACATGATTTCTCACGGAACCGGTGCACATGATCAAGAGCATGTACCAAGAATTGATCAATTCGGTGTTTGAAAGAAAGAACAAGGGATGATGAGTTGTGGTCACATTGCCCTGTTGTTAATCCGAAGCTTAACCCATAACAACAACAAACACAACTTGGATTGATCCACACCATTGAATTATTGGATGAAGGGCCGGATACATGCCATGTCATCAATCCGAGGGATCAAGAAAGCACAGATTGTGTAAAAAGGAAACACAACTAGCCACAATTGGAGTGTAATTGCATCTATATAAACCCCGGCGATTAGAAGTAAACAGAGGAAGAGAGAACCAATTGAAAAAAAAGCACACTGTCTTGAAGAGTAAAGAAAAAGCCAAGAAAAAAAAAAAAAAGGAGAGATGCAATAGGAATTATCAAGTAAAAAGAGAGAGATCTGCTATAATAGAGATTAGACAAATTTGACACCATTAGAGGAGCTTGTTCTTGTGAATTGAAGAGTGTATAACTGCATTACAAGGGAAGGTTTGCAAATAAAGGATGTTTTCTTATTTCCTTTACTGTTTGAGCTTGAATTTCTTTTTTTTTTTTTTTTTTTTTTTCTTTCTTTCCTTTCTTTCTTGTCAATTTAGTATTTGATGATCATCTTCAGTGAGCTACTGGCCCAAACTGAGAGTTTGGTGAGCCTTTAAGCTTGAACCGATCTCATAATCAAAGAATTTCACCTTTATTGATCCTTCTTTACATTCTTCCTTTTCTTGTTTATCTTCTTTTCTATTCTTTATGAACTCTAACTGAACACAAGATTGGTTTTAGAACTGACATCCAGCGAGCCACTGGCCCAAACACAAAGTGTTTGGTGTGCCTTTAGGCTGGAGCGCTTGTCTTTATCTAGAATTCAAAGGATAAACAAGATTTCATTTGTTGTTTTGCTGAATTTTGTTGTATCTCTTTTTCATTACTCTTAGTTGGAGTACAATTAGAAATTAAGGATTTATCATTTTTATGTTTCCATAATTGAGTGATTATAGTCAAGTAAGAAATAATTGAATGATGCAATTTTTTTTTTTTACAAGAACACCGATTCCAAAGCAGAAACCGCATTGTGTTTGCTTCAAAGGGAAATAAACCAATCGGTATCAATATGAACCTTTAGGCCTGGATGACACTAATTGAAGGCATAGTGCGGGCATGAAGGGTCAATTTGGTACAAGGCAATGTGATACCTTGCGTACCACTTACATTGTCTCATGGTGGATGAGAAGACCATAAATGAACGCAAGTGAAGCTAGACTTTCGAAATGTATGCAACAAAGCAATAATTGACATGGACAGACAAATGAGAATTGATGAAAAATCGTGCCCAAATGACAACGAATTTAGTCCTAAGCATCGAGATCACAATAGGTACCGAGGACAAGCACTAGTTCAACCGATTATTTGCTCCACCGATGGACACGGCAGGGTACCGCCGTGCTCACCGAACTCCGCGATGCTACAACCATTGGCGGATCCCCGATCAGAGACTCCGATCATCGGAAAGGCACCTGAGCACGAATCTTGAAAGCTACCTGAAGAAGATAACAGAGAAGCACCTCAACTCGAGATTCAAAGCAGACGCACGAATCATAAAACAATCCAACGAGGTGCGCAAGAGTTTGATCTGGAAATTAAAACAGGAAAGTTCATCTCACCTAGTGCGAATCTAGACGCCCATCTAACGGTTTATACTAAAATTGAAGAAACAAGAAGCGACCAGGTTGGCAATTGGCCCATCAGCAAAATGATGAAGAAGAGAGGAAATAACTGGGCCCAATTCGCACAGAATTAAAAGAATTAAAATTCGGCCCAAGAATCAATTCGGCCCAACTATAAATAAATAATAGAAAAATAAAAATAAATAGTAAATAAATAATTTGGAAATGTTCCCAAACTCCAAATTGACTCAAATTTGTTTCTAAAATTTCCTTATTTTTCATACTATTTTTCTATATGATAATATCTCAATTTTAAAAATATAATCATGATAAAACAATTTAAAAGCAAAAGATATTACCTATATTGATATGTTTGACCTAGCTTTGACTTGTCATTTTAAATACTATAAAAATTCCAAAAATACAAATAAAAATCATAAATAATAACTAGATATATTTTAGTGATTTTTCAAGTGATTTTCCATGAAATAATAATAGTGATAGTAATATACCATAATAAATGATGAGATTAGCTATATTCTTTGATAAATAAAAAAAATAATAATAATAATAATAGATATTATATTGATATTCTCTGTAAAAAGAATAATAAAAATAAATAGCACAAAATATACAAAAATATACTACCATGGCAATAAATAATAAAATACATTTTCTTTTATGATAATATAGTTTTATAATATGAATTGTATTTCTTTTGTTATTTCTATACAAATATATACAATAAAAATACTTTTGATGAATAAAATGTAATAAAAATAATAGTTGTAATAAAAACATAATGAATTTCATCTCTTATGACTATTTTCAACTAGTAATAAAAATCTTATACTTTTATATAGATAATAAATAAAAATAATAAAAATAGATATAATGAATAGTATAATAAATAAGATAGAATATTAGTAATGATTTCTTTTTAGCTATTATAGATATTAAAAAAAATAATAAATAAAAAATAATAATAGTAAAATAGTATAGCTAACCATCTTTTAATTTTGTAAATGATTCTTACATAATGAATAGTGTTTCAATATAATAGAATATAATAATAAAATTCTATTACTTTGGCTATTATAAACATTTTAAAAATACAAATAAAAAAAAAGAGCCATTTTATTTTCTATTATTTTTGTAAGTGATTTTCTACAAAATAAATAGAGTTTGGAAATAATAAAAATAAAAATTCTACTATTTTAGCTATTATAAAAATCCCAAAAATATAAATGAAAATCTAGTTAAATAGCTAACCCATTTTTCCTATTATTTTTGTAAATAATTTTCTACATAGATAAATAGAGTTTAAAAATAAAAATAATAATAATAATAATAATAATAATAATAATAATAATAATAATAATAATAATAATAAATAAATGCATCTTTATAATATAAAATAATAATGGAAGATATTATATAATAGACTTTGTGCATTTTAGAAATGAATAAATATGCTCACATAAGGAGTGTAGAGCCACATAAGAATATTTGCACACATGATATAACATTTAGAACGATTAGTCAAGACGAGAACATCTTGACAGAGGATAAATAAGGTTGCAATGACAACACGAGAAGATACGTTGAGACAAGAACATCTTGACGTGAGATGATTAAGGCTTTAATAGCAATACGAGAAGATACGTTGAGACAAGAACATCTTGACGTGAGATGATTAAGGCTTTAATAACAATACGAGAAGATATGTCGAGACAAGAATACCTTGACGCTTGATAAAGAATAATAAGATACGTTGAGACAAGAACATCTTGACGTAGAATGAATAAGGCTTTGATAGCAACATGAGAAGATGCGTCGAGACAAGAACATCTTGACACTTGATAAAGAATAATAAGATACGTCGAGACAGGAACATCTTGACGTGAGATGAATAAGGCTTTGATAGCAACATGAGTGAATATGTCGAGACAAGAACATCTTGACGCTTAATGAAGAATAACCAGAGCTACGATACTAACATGGAAATATATGTCGACTCGAAGAAGAAGAACATTATGATGTCCTAGATAGGTGACATCTTAATGACTCGCTGCCATGAGCAAGTAACTCATGACTGAATACGCTCACACAAGGGGTGTAGGGCAACATAGTAATTTTGCATAAGTAATGCAACATGTAGAATGATTAGTTGAGACGAGAACGTCTTGACGCTCGCTGAAGAATGACCAAAGCTACGACATCAGCATGGAGAGATATGTCGACTTTGAAGAAGAAGAACATTACGATGTCCGAGAGAAGTGACATCTTAATGACTCGGTGTCATGAACAAGTAATTCATGACCATTTGAGCTGGCAAGACCGAACTCATCCGTCGATAAGTTCGTCTCCGGTTCATTTCCCGAGACCGTGAGATTGAATCGGTCCGTAGGTAGATTCATCCACAAAAAAGTGAATGTGAACCGTTCGTAGGTAGGTTCCTTCACTAACACATGCCTCAATGTTGAACCGGCTCTCGCTTCGGGTTTGACATTGCGTGCAATTGTGTTTCCTAGGTTTATGAATCGGCTTAGTGCTTCGAATTCATGATCTAGAAGATCGTGAGAAGAAACACGTGGGCCATATCCACCCTTCTCCCGATTCACCAACCTCAAGATCAACCGGCTCGCCGCTTCGAGTTGTATTTTGTGTGATTGGTTGTTGACTAGTTAAGATTGAACCGATCCGTTTGTAGGTTTATCTTCTAGATCAACGGAGGTCGAGTCATTCTCGTATGTAGACTCACCTCAAGCCCTCTAAAGAGATTAACTCCGGTCCGTAGGTAAGGTTACATCTCGAGGTGGCATGGACCGAACCGATGCGCGCAAAACACGGAAACGAGACCCGACGCCCTCATTACCGCCGAAAATGAGTCCGGGCGCACAAAACTTGAAAACGGGACCCGACGCCCTCGGTACCGCTGAAAACTAGTCCGGGCGCGCAAAACATGAAAACGGGACCCGACGCCCTCGGTACCGCAGAAAACGAGTCTGTGCGCGCAAAACATGAAAAAGGGACCTAACGCCCTCGGTACCGCCGAAACGAGTCCAGGAGCGCAAAACGTGAAAACGGGGCCCGACGCCCGTCGCGCGGAGAAAACGCGAGTCGGGAGCGAAAACGGGAACGAAAAACGGACGCCTCGCACCGCCGAAAGCGAGTCCGGGCGCGTAAAACATGAAAGTGGGACCCGACGCCCTCGGTACCGCAGAAAACGAGTTCGGGCACGCAAAACATGAAAACGAGACCCGACGCCCTCCGTACCGACGAAAATTAATCCTGGCGCGCAAAACACGGAAACGGGACCCGACGCCCTCGGTACCGCCGAAAATGAGTCCGGGCGCACAATACTTGAAAACGGGACCCGACGCCCTCGGTACCGCGGAAAACTAGTCCGGGCGCGCAAAGCATGAAAACGGGACCCGACGCCCTCGGTACCGCAGAAAACGAGTCCGTGCGCGCAAAACATGAGAAGGGACCTAACGCCCTCGGTACCGCCGAAAACGAGTCAAGGAGCGCAAAACGTGAAAACGGGGCCCGACGCCCGGACTCGGGAAAAAACGAGTCCCGGAGCGAAAAACATGAAAACAGGACCTGACGCCCTCGGTACCGCCGAAAACGAGTCCGGGCGCGTAAAACATGAAAGTGGGACCCGACGCCCTCGGTACCGCCGAAACGAGTCCGTGCGCGCAAAACATGAAAACGGGATGCGACGCCCTCGGTACCACCGAAAATGAGTCTGGGCGCGCAAAACATGAATAAGAGACCTGACGCCCTCGGTATCGCCGAAAACTAGTCCGGGCGCGCAAAAAATAAAAACGGGACCCGACGCCCTCGGTACCGCAGAAAACGAGTCTGTGCGCGCAAAACATGAAAAAGGGACCTGACGCCCTCGGTACCGCCGAAAACGAGTCCGTGCGCGCAAAACATGAAAACGAGACCCAACGCACTCGGCACCGCCGAAAACGAGTCAGGGAGCGTAAAACATGAAAAAGGGACCCGACGCCCTCGGTACCGCCGAAAACGAGTGCGGGCGCGCAAAACATGGAAACGGGACCCGACGCCCTCGGTACCGCAGAAAACGAGTTCGGGCACGCAAAACATGAAAATGGGACCCGCCGCCCCGCACCGCCGCCCCGCGCGCGCGCCAAAAATGAGTCCGGAGCGCAAAACATGAAACGGGACCCGACGCCCCCGCACCGCCGAAACGAGTCCGGCGCGCAAAACATGAAAACGGGACCCGACGCGAAAACGAGTCGCACCGCATGAAAAACCGAGTCCGGCGCGCAAAACATGAAAACGGGACCCGACGCCCCGCACCGCCGAAAACGAGTCCGGCGCGCAAAACATGAAAACGGACCCGACGCCCTCGGTACCGCCGAAAACGAGTCCGGCGCGCAAAACATGAAAACGAGACCCGACGCACTCGGCACCGCCGAAAACGAGTCAGGGAGCGCAAAACATGAAAACGGGACCCGACGCCCTCCGTACCGACGAAAACGAGTCCTGGCGCGCAAAACATGAAAACGGGACCCGACGCCCCCGTACCGCAAAAAATGAGTCCGGAGCGCAAAACATGAAAACGGGACCCGACGCCCTCGGTACCGCCGAAAACGAGTCCGGCGCGCAAAACATGAAAACGAGACCCGACGCCCACCGCCGAAAACGAGTCGGGGAGCGCAAAACATGAAAACGGACCCCCGACGCCTCGCACCGCCGAAAACGAGTTCGAGCGCGCAAAACATGAAAACGGGACCCGACGCCCTCGGTACCGCCGAAAACGAGTCCGTGCGCGCAAAACATGAAAACGAGACCCGACGCACTCGGCACCGCCGAAAACGAGTCAGGGAGCGCAAAACATGAAAACGGGACCCGACGCCCTCCGTACCGACGAAAACTAATCCTGGCGCGCAAAACATGAAAACGGACCCGCCACCCTCGGTACCGCCAAAAATGAGTCCGGGAGCGCAAAACATGAAAACGGGACCCGACGCCCTCTGCACCGCCGAAACGAGTCCGGGAGCGCAAAACATGAAAACGGACCCGACGCCCCTGCATCGCCGAAAAACGAGTCCGGCGCGCAAAACATGAAAACGGGACCCGACGCCCCTGCACCGCCGAAACGAGTCCGGCGCGCAAAACATGAAAACGGGACCCGACGCCTCGTGCACCGCCGAAAACGAGTCGGGCGCGCAAAACATGAAAACGGGACCCGACGCCCCTGCACCGCCGAAAACGAGTCCGGCGCGCAAAACATGAAAACGGACCCGACGCCCCGCACCGCCGAAAACGAGTCCGGCGCGCAAAACATGAAAACGGGACCCGACGCCCCGCACCGCCGAAAACGACCGCGCGCAAAACATGAAAAACCCGAGTCCGCCGAAAACGAGCGCGCAAAACATGAAAACGGGACCCGACGCCCTCGCACCGCCGAAAACGAGTCCGGCGCGCAAAACATGAAAACGGGACCCGACGCCCCTGCACCGCCGAAAAACGAGTCCGGCGCGCAAAACATGAAAACGGACCCGACGCCCCGCACCGCCGAAAACGAGTCCGGCGCGCAAAACATGAAAACGGACCCGACGCCCCGCACCGCCGAAAACGAGTCCGGCGCGCAAAACATGAAAACGGGACCCGACGCCCCTCGCACCGCCGAAAACGAGTCCGGCGCGCAAAACATGAAAACGAGACCCGACGCCTCGCACCGCCGAAAACGAGTCGGGAGCGCAAAAAACATGAAAACGGACCCGACGCCCTCGCACCGCCGAAAACGAGTCCGAGAGCGCAAAACATGAAAACGGGACCCGACGCCCCTGCACCGCCGAAAACGAGTCCGGCGCGCAAAACATGAAAACGGACCGACGACCCACGCACCGCCGAAAACGAGTCCGGCGCGCAAAACATGAAAACGGGACCCGACGCCCCCGCGCGAAAACGAGTCCGGCGCGCAAAACATGAAAACGGGACCCGACGCCCCCGCACCGCCGAAAACGAGTCCGGGAGCGCAAAACATGAAAACGGACCGACGCCCCTGCACCGCCGAAAACGAGTCCGGCGCGCAAAACATGAAAACGGACCCGACGCCCCGCACCGCCGAAAACGAGTCCGGCGCGCAAAACATGAAAACGAGACCCGACGCCCCGCACCGCCGAAAACGAGTCGGGAGCGCAAAACATGAAAACGGGACCCGACGCCCCTGCACCGCCGAAACGAGTCCGGCGCGCAAAACATGAAAACGGACCCGACGCCCCGCACCGCCGAAAACGAGTCCGGCGCGCAAAACATGAAAACGGGACCCGACGCCCCCGCACCGCCGAAAAACGAGTCCGGCGCGCAAAACATGAAAACGGGACCCGACGCCCTCCGTGCACCGCCGAAAACGAGTCCCGGCGCGCAAAACATGAAAACGGGACCCGACGCCCCTGCACCGCCGAAAAACGAGTCCGGCGCGCAAAACATGAAAACGGGACCCGACGCCCTCGCACCGCCGAAACGAGTCCGGCGCGCAAAACATGAAAACGGACCCGACGCCGCCCGCACCGCAAAACATGAGTCCGGCGCGCAAAACATGAAAACGGACCCGACGCCCTCCGTACCGCCGAAAACGAGTCCGGCGCGCAAAACATGAAAACGGGACCCGACCCCCTCGCACCGCCAAAAACGAGTCCGGAGCGCAAAACATGAAAACGGGACCCGACCCCCCGCACCGCGAAACGAGTCCGTGCGCGCAAAACATGAAAACGGACCCGACGCCCCTGCACCGCCGAAAACGACGAGTCCGGGCGCGCGCAAAACATGAAAACGGACCCGACGCCCCTGCACCGCACCGAAAACGAGTCCGGCGCGCAAAACATGAAAACGGACCCGACGCCCGCACCGCCGAAACGAGTCCGGAGCGCAAAACATGAAAATGGGACCGACGCCCCGCCCCGCACCGCCGAAAACGAGTCCGGCGCGCAAAACATGAAAACGGACCCGACGCCTCGCACCGCCGAAACGAGTCCGGCGCGCAAAACATGAAAACGGACCCGACGCCCTGCACCGCCGAAAACGAGTCCGGCGCGCAAAACATGAAAACGGACCCGACGCCCCCGCACCGCCCGAAACGAGTCCGGGCGCGCAAAACATGAAAACGGACCCGACGCCCTCGCACCGCCGAAAACGAGTCCGGCGCGCAAAACATGAAAAAACGGACCCGACGCCCCGCACCGCCGAAAACGAGTCCGCGCGCAAAACATGAAAACGGACCCGACGCCCTCGCATGCACCGCCGAAAACGAGTCCGGCGCGCAAAACATGAAAACGGACCCGACGCCCGCACCGCCGAAAACGAGTCCGGAGCGCAAAACATGAAAACGGACCCGACCCCCCCCGCCGAAAACGAGTCCGGCGCGCAAAACATGAAAACGGGACCCGACGCCCCTGCACCGCCGAAAACGAGTCCGGCGCGCAAAACATGAAAACGGGACCCGACGCCCTCGCACCGCCGAAAACGAGTCCGGCGCGCAAAACATGAAAACGGACCCGACGCCCCGCACCGCCGAAACGAGTCCGGCGCGCAAAACATGAAAACGGACCCGACGCCCCCGCACCGCCGAAAACGAGTCCGGCGCGCAAAACATGAAAACGGACCCGACGCCCGCCTACCGCCGAAACGACCGCCGAAAACGAGTCCGAAACGAGTCCGGCGCGCAAAACATGAAAACGAGACCCGACGCCTCGCACCGCCGAAAACGAGTCCGGAGCGCAAAACATGAAAACGGACCCGACGCCCCCTGCACCGCCGAAACGAGTCCGGCGCGCAAAACAGAAAACGGGACCCGACGCCCGCACCGCCGAAAACGAGTCCGGCGCGCAAAACATGAAAACGGACCCGACGCACTCGCACCGCCGAAAACGAGTCCGACCGCGCGAGCGCAAAACATGAAAACGGACCCGACGCCCCTGCACCGCCGAAACGAGTCGCGGCGCGCAAAACATGAAAACGGGACCCGACGCCCACTGTACCGCCGAAAACGAGTCCGTGCGCGCAAAACATGAAAACGAGACCCAACGCCCTCGCACCGCCGAAAACGAGTCGTGGAGCGTAAAACATGAAAAGGGACCCGACGCCCTCGGTACCGCCGAAAACGAGTGCGGGCGCGCAAAACATGAAAACGAGACCCGACGACGCCCTCGCACCGCCGAAAATGAGTCCGGCGCACAAAACATGAAAACGGACCCGACGCCCCGCACCGCCGAAAACTAGTCCGGGCGCGCAAAACATGAAAAAGGGACCCGACGCCCTCGGTACCGCAGAAAACGAGTCTGTGCGCGCAAAACATGAAAAAGGGACCTAACGCCCTCGGTACCGCCGAAAACGAGTCCAGGAGCGCAAAACGTGAAAACGGGGCCCGACGCCCTCGGTACCGGGAGAAAACGCGTCCGGGAGCGCAAAACATGAAAACGGGACCCGACGCCCCGTACCGCCGAAAGCGAGTCCGGGCGCGTAAAACATGAAAGTGGGACCCGACGCCCCTGCACCGCGAAAACGAGTCCCGGCACGTAAAACATGAAAACGAGACCCGACGCCCTCCGTACCGACGAAAATTAATCCGGGCGCGTAAAACACGAAAACGGACCCGACGCCCGCACCGCCGAAAACGAGTCCGGCGCACAAACATGAAAACGGACCCGACGCCCCTGCACCGCCGAAAACTAGTCCGGCGCGCAAAACATGAAAACGGACCCGACGCCCTGCACCGCGAAAACGAGTCCGTGCGCGCAAAACATGAAAAGGGACCTAACGCCCCTGCACCGCCGAAAACGAGTCCGGAGCGCAAAACGTGAAAACGGACCCGACGCCCCGACTCGCCGAAAAACGAGTCCCGAGCGAAAAACATGAAAACGGGACCCGACGCCCGCCGCACCGCCGAAACGAGTCCCGGCGCGTAAAACATGAAAGTGGGACCCGACGCCCCGCACCGCCGAAAACGAGTCCGTGCGCGCAAAACATGAAAACGGACCCGACGCCCCGCACCCACCGAAAACGAGTCCGGGCGCGCAAAACATGAAAAGAGACCCGACGCCCCCGCATCGCCGAAAACTAGTCCGGCGCGCAAAACATGAAAACGGACCCGACGCCCCTGCACCGCGAAAAAACGAGTCCGGCGCGCAAAACATGAAAAGGGACCCGACGCCCGCACCGCCGAAAACGAGTCCGTGCGCGCAAAACATGAAAACGAGACCCGACGCCCCGCACCGCCAAAAACGAGTCCGGGAGCGCAAAACATGAAAACGGGACCCGACGCCCCTGCCCGCCGCCGAAACGAGTCCGGCGCGCAAAACATGAAACGGGACCCGACGCCCCTGCACGCGCGCAAAAACGAGTCCGGCGCGCAAAACATGAAAACGGGACCCGACGCCCCTGCACCGCCGAAAACGAGTCCGGAGCGCAAAACATGAAAACGGACCCGACGCCCTGCACCGCCGAAAACGAGTCCGGCGCGCAAAACATGAAAACGGACCCGACGCCCCGCACCGCCGAAAACGAGTCCGGCGCGCAAAACATGAAAACGGACCCGACGCCCTCGCACCGCCGAAAACGAGTCCGGCGCGCAAAACATGAAAACGGACCCGACGCCCCGCACCGCCGAAAACGAGTCCGGAGCGCAAAACATGAAAACGGACCCGACGCCCTCGCACCGCCGAAAACGAGTCCGGCGCGCAAAACATGAAAACGGGACCCGACGCCCTGCACCGCCGAAAACGAGTCCGGCGCGCAAAACATGAAAACGGACCCGACGCCCCGCACCGCCGAAAACGAGTCCGGGCGCAAAACATGAAAACGGACCCGACGCCCCGCACCGCCGAAACGAGTCCGGCGCGCAAAACATGAAAACGGGACCCGACGCCCTGCACCGCCGAAAACGAGTCCGGCGCGCAAAACATGAAAACGGACCCGACGCCCCGCACCGCCGAAAACGAGTCCGGAGCGCAAAACATGAAAACGGACCCGACGCCCCCGCACCGCCGACGAAAACGAGTCCGGCGCGCAAAACATGAAAACGGACCCGACGCCCCTGCACCGCCGAAAACGAGTCCGGCGCGCAAAACATGAAAACGGACCCGACGCCCCGCACCGCCGAAAACGAGTCCGGCGCGCAAAACATGAAAACGGGACCCGACGCCCCGCACCGCCGAAAACGAGTCCGGCGCGCAAAACATGAAAACGGACCCGACGCCCGCACCGCCGAAAACGAGTCCGGCGCGCAAAACATGAAAACGGGACGACGACGCCCCTGCACCGCCGAAAACGAGTCCGGCGCGCAAAACATGAAACGGGACCCGACGCCCCCTGCCGCCGAAAACGAGTCCGGAGCGCAAAACATGAAAACGGACCCGACGCCCTCCGCACCGCCGAAAACGAGTCCCGGCGCGCAAAACATGAAAACGGACCCGACGCCCCGCACCGCCAAAAACGAGTCCGGAGCGCAAAACATGAAAACGGACCCGACGCCCCTGCACCGCCGAAACGAGTCCGGCGCGCAAAACATGAAAACGGACCCGACGCCCCGCACCGCCGAAACGAGTCCGAGAGCGCAAAACATGAAAACGGACCCGACGCCCCCTGCACCGCCGAAAACGAGTCCGTCCGGGCGCGCAAAACATGAAAACGGGACCCGACGCCCTCGCACCGCCGAAAACGAGTCCGGCGCGCAAAATGAAAAAACGGACCCGACGACCCCGCACCGCCGAAAACGAGTCCGGCGCGCAAAACATGAAAACGGACCCGACGCCCTGCACCGCCGAAAACCGAGCGCAAAAAAAGACCCGACGCCCTGCACCCCGCCGAAACGAGTCCGGGAGCGCAAAACATGAAAACGGACCCGACGCCCGCACCGCCGAAAACGAGTCCCGGCGCGCAAAACATGAAAACGGACCCGACGCCCCGCACCGCCGAAAAACGAGTCCGGCGCAAAACATGAAAACGGACCCGACGCCCTCGCACCGCCGAAACGAGTCGCGGCGCGCAAAACATGAAAACGGGACCCGACGCCCCTGCACCGCCGAAAACGAGTCCGGCGCGCAAAACATGAAAACGGGACCCGACGCCCCGCACCGCCGAAAACGAGTCCGGAGCGCAAAACATGAAAACGGACCCGACGCCCCCGTACCGCCGAAACGAGTCCGGCGCGCAAAACATGAAAACGGACCCGACGCCCCTGCACCGCCGAAAACGAGTCCGGCGCGCAAAACATGAAAACGGGACCCGACGCCCCCGCACCGCCGAAAAACGAGTCCGGAGCGCAAAACATGAAAACGGCGACGACCCCGCACCGCCGAAAACGAGTCCGGCGCGCAAAACATGAAAACGGACCCGACGACCCGACGCCGAAAACGAGTCGCCGAAAACGAGTCCGGCGCGCAAAACATGAAAACGGACCCGACGCCCTACCGCCCGAAACGAGTCCGGCGCGCAAAACATGAAAACGGACCCGACGCCCCGCACCGCCGAAACGAGTCCGGCGCGCAAAACATGAAAACGGACCCGACGCACCCGCACCGCACCGCCGAAAACGAGTCCGGAGCGCAAAACATGAAAACGGACCCGACGCCCCTGCACCGCGCCGAAACGAGTCCGAGAGCGCAAAACATGAAAATGGGACCCGACGCCCCCGCACCGCCGAAAACGAGTCCGGCGCGCAAAACGTGAAAACGCGACCCGACGCCCGCACCGCCGAAACGAGTCGGGGCGCGTAAAACATGAAAACGGGACCCGACGCCCCGCACCGCGAAAACGAGCGCGGCGCGCAAAACATGAAAACGGACCCGACGCCGCACCGCCGAAACGAGTCCGTGCGCGCAAAACATGAAAACGAGACCCGACGCACCTCGCACCGCCGAAAACGAGTCGTGGAGCGTAAAACATGAAAAGGGACCCGACGCCCCCGCACCGCAAAAAAACGAGCGCGGCGCGCAAAACATGAAAACGAGACCCGACGCCCCTGCACCGCCGAAAATGAGTCCGGCGCACAAAACATGAAAACGGACCCGACGCCCCTGCACCGCCGAAAACGAGTCCGGCGCGCAAAACATGAAAATGGTACCCGGCACCGCCGAAAACGAGTCCGTGCGCGCAAAACATGAAAAAGGGACCCAACGCCCTCGGTACCGCCGAAAACGAGTCCAGGAGCGCAAAACGTGAAAACGAGGCCCGACGCCCTCGGTACCGGGAGAAAACGCGTCCGGGAACGAAAAACAGGACCTGACGGCCTCGGTACCGCCGAAAGCGAGTCCGGGCGCGTAAAACATGAAAGTGGGACCCGACGCCCTCGGTACCGCAGAAAACGAGTTCGGGCACGTAAAACATGAAAACGAGACCCGACGCCCTCCGTACCGACGAAAATTAATCCTGGCGCGCAAAACACGAAACGGACCCGACGCCCCCGCACCGCCGAAATGAGTCCGGCGCACAATACTTGAAAACGGACCCGACGCCCCCGCACCGCGAAAACTAGTCCGGCGCGCAAAGCATGAAAACGGACCCGACGCCCCTGCATCGCGAAAACGAGTCCGTGCGCGCAAAACATGAGAAGGGACCTAACGCCCTCGGTACCGCCGAAAACGAGTCAAGGAGCGCAAAACGTGAAAACGGGGCCCGACGCCCGGACTCGGGAAAAAACGAGTCCCGGAGCGAAAAACATGAAAACAGGACCTGACGCCCTCGGTACCGCCGAAAACGAGTCCGGGCGCGTAAAACATGAAAGTGGGACCCGACGCCCTCGGTACCGCCGAAAACGAGTCCGTGCGCGCAAAACATGAAAACGGGATGCGACGCCCTCGGCACCACCGAAAATGAGTCTGGGCGCGCAAAACATGAATAAGAGACCTGACGCCCTCGGTATCGCCGAAAACTAGTCCGGGCGCGCAAAAAATAAAAACTGGACCCGACGCCCTCGGTACCGCAGAAAACGAGTCCGTGCGCGCAAAACATGAAAAAGGGACCCGACGCCCGGTACCGCCGAAAACGAGTCCGTGCGCGCAAAACATGAAAACGAGACCCGACGCACTCGGCACCGCCGAAAACGAGTCCGTGGAGCGCAAAACATGAAAAAGGGACCCGACGCCCCTGCACCGCCGAAAACGAGTCGCGGCGCGCAAAACATGAAAACGGGACCCGACGCCCCTGCACCGCCGAAAACGAAGTCCGGCGCGCAAAACATGAAAACGGGACCCGACGGCACGCAAAACATGCAAAAACGGACCCGACGCCCCTGCACCGCCAAAAACGAGTCCGGAGCGCAAAACATGAAAACGGACCCGACGCCCCCGCACCGCCGAAACGAGTCCGGCGCGCAAAACATGAAAACGGACCCGACGCCCCTGCACCGCCGAAAACGAGTCCGGGCGCGCAAAACGTGAAAACGGACCCGACGCCCCGCACCGCCGAAACGAGTCCGGCGCGCAAAACATGAAAACGGACCCGACGCCCCGCACCGCCGAAAACGAGTCCGGCGCGCAAAACATGAAAACGGACCCGACGCCCCTGCACCGCCGAAAACGAGTCCGGCGCGCAAAACATGAAAACGAGACCCGACGCCCCGCACCGCCGAAAACGAGTCGGAGCGCAAAACATGAAAACGGACCCGACGCCTCCGTACCGACGAAAACTAGTCCGGCGCGCAAAACATGAAAACGGACCCGACGCCCCCGCACCGCAAAAACGAGTCCGGAGCGCGCAAAACATGAAAACGGGACCCGACGCCCCGCACCGCCGAAAACGAGTCCGGCGCGCAAAACATGAAAACGGACCCGACGACCCGACACACCGCCGAAAACGAGTCGGAGCGCAAAACATGAAAACGGACCCGACGCCCTCGCCGCCGAAACGAGTTCCGGCGCCCAAAACATGAAAACGGACCCGACGCCCCTGCACCGCCGAAAACGAGTCCGTGCGCGCAAAACATGAAAACGAGACCCGACGCCCGCACCGCCGAAAACGAGTCGGAGCGCAAAACATGAAAACGGACCCGACGCCCTCCGTACCGACGAAACTAATCCCGGCGCGCAAAACATGAAAACGGACCCGCCGCCCCTGCA
Organism: Schoenoplectus tabernaemontani; assembly: GCA_037127355.1. Taxonomy (NCBI): domain Eukaryota; kingdom Viridiplantae; phylum Streptophyta; class Magnoliopsida; order Poales; family Cyperaceae; genus Schoenoplectus; species Schoenoplectus tabernaemontani. Next base: position 12,907,014 of record CM073750.1, on the reverse strand, counting down.
CCGCCAAAAACGAGTCCGGAGCGCAAAACATGAAAACGGACCCGACGCCCTGCACCGCCGAAACGAGTCCGGCGCGCAAAACATGAAAACGGACCCGACGCCCCCCGCACCGCCGAAAGCGAGTCCGAGAGCGCAAAACATGAAAACGGACCCGACGCCCCTGCACCGCCGAAACGAGTCCGGCGCGCAAAACATGAAAACGGACCCGACGCCCCGCACCGCCGAAAACGAGTCGCGGCGCGTAAAACATGAAAACGGGACCCGACGCCCCCCGCACCGCCGAAAACGAGTCCGCGGCGCGCAAAACATGAAAACGGACCCGACGCCCCCGCACCGCCGAAACGAGTCCGGCGCGCAAAACATGAAAACGGACCCGACGCCCCCGCACCGCCGAAACGAGTCCGGCGCGCAAAACATGAAAACGGACCCGACGCCCCGCACCGCCGAAACGAGCCGCGCGCAAAACATGAAAACGGACCCGACGGCATCGCCGAAAACGAGTCCGGGCGCGCAAAACATGAAAACGGGACCCGACGCCCGCACCGCCGAAAACGAGTCCGGCGCAAAACATGAAAACGGACCCGACGCCCTCGCACCGCCGAAAACGAGTCCGGGAGCGCAAAACATGAAAACGGACCCGACGCCCCCGCACCGCCGAAAACGAGTCCGGCGCGCAAAACATGAAAACGGGACCCGACGCCCCTGCACCGCCGAAAACGAGTCCGGCGCGCAAAACATGAAAACGGACCCGACGCCGCACGCCGAAAACGAGTCCGGCGCGCAAAACATGAAAACGGACCCGACGCACCGCCGCCGAAAACGAGTCCGTAGCGCAAAACATGAAAACGGACCCGACGCCCCCGCACCGCCGAAAACGAGTCCGGCGCGCAAAAAACATGAAAACGGGACCCGACGCCCCGCACCGCCGAAAACGAGTCCGGCGCGCAAAACATGAAAACGGACCCGACGCCCCGCACCGCCGAAAACGAGTCCGGAGCGCAAAACATGAAAACGGACCCGACGCCCCTGCACCGCCGAAACGAGTCCGGCGCGCAAAACATGAAAACGGGACCCGACGCCCCCGCACCGCCGAAAAACGAGTCCGGCGCGCAAAACATGAAAACGGACCCGACGCCCTCGCACCGCCGAAAACGAGTCGGAGCGCAAAACATGAAAACGGGACCCGACGCCCCTGCACCGCCGAAAACGAGTCCGGCGCGCAAAACATGAAAACGGACCCGACGCCCCTGCACCGCCGAAAACGAGTCCGGCGCGCAAAACATGAAAACGGACCCGACGCCCCGCACCGCCGAAAACGAGTCCGGCGAGCGCAAAACATGAAAACGGACCCGACCCGACGCCGAAACGCCGAAAAAACGAGTCCGCGAGCGCAAAACATGAAAAAAACCGACCCGACGCCCTGCGCACCGCCGAAACGAGTCCGGCGCGCAAAACATGAAAACGGACCCGACGCCCCGCACCGCCGAAACGAGTCCGGCGCGCAAAACATGAAAACGGGACCCGACGCCCCGCACCGCGAAAAACGAGTCCGGCGCGCAAAACATGAAAACGGACCCGACGACCCCGCACCGCCGAAAACGAGTCCGGCGCGCAAAACATGAAAACGGACCCGACGCCCCTGCACCGCCGAAAACGAGTCCGGCGCGCAAAACATGAAAACGGACCCGACGCCCCTGCACCGCCGAAAACGAGTCCGGCGCGCAAAACATGAAAACGGACCCGACGCCCCGCACCGCCGAAAACGAGAGTCCGGCGCGCAAAACATGAAAACGGACCCGACGCCCCGCACCGCCGAAAACGAGTCCGGCGCGCAAAACATGAAAACGGACCCGACGCCCTGCCGCCGCCGAAAACGAGTCCGGCGCGCAAAACATGAAAACGGGACCCGACGCCCGCCCGCACCGCCGAAAACGAGTCCGGAGCGCAAAACATGAAAACGGACCCGACGCCCTCGCACCGCCGAAACGAGTCCGGCGCGCAAAACATGAAAACGGGACCCGACGCCCCGCACCGCCGAAAACGAGTCCGGCGCGCAAAACATGAAAACGGGACCCGACGCCCCTGCACCGCCGAAAACGAGTCCGGCGCGCAAAACATGAAAACGGACCCGACGCCCTGCACCGCCGAAAACGAGTCCGGCGCGCAAAACATGAAAACGGACCCGACGCCTCTGCACCGCCGAAAACGAGTCCGGCGCGCAAAACATGAAAACGGACCCGACGCCCCCGCACCGCCGAAAACGAGTCCGGCGCGCAAAACATGAAAACGAGACCCGACGCCCTCGCACCGCCGAAAACGAGTCCGTGAGCAAAACATGAAAACGGACCCGACGCCCCGCGCACCGCCGAAACGAGTCCGGAGCGCAAAACATGAAAACGGACCCGACGCCCCGCACCGCCGAAAACGAGTCCGGCGCGCAAAACATGAAAACGGACCCGACGACGCCCGCACCGCCGAAAACGAGTCCGGCGCGCAAAACATGAAAACGGACCCGACGCCCCGCACGCCAAAACGAAACGAGTCGCCGCGCGCAAAACATGAAAACGGACCCGACGCCCCTGCACCGCCGAAAACGAGTCCGGCGCGCAAAACATGAAAACGGACCCGACGCCCCCGCACCGCCGAAAACGAGTCCGTGCGCGCAAAACATGAAAACGAGACCCGACGCCCTCGCACCGCCGAAAACGAGTCGAGCGCAAAACATGAAAACGGGACCCGACGCCTCCGCACCGCCGAAAACGAGTCGCGGCGCGCAAAACATGAAAACGGACCCGACGCCCCTGCACCGCCGAAACGAGTCCGGAGCGCAAAACATGAAAACGGACCCGACGCACCCCGCACCGCCGAAACGAGTCCGGCGCGCAAAACATGAAAACGGGACCCGACGCCCCTGCACCGCCGAAAACGAGTCCGTGCGCGCAAAACATGAAAAGGGACCCGACGCCCCTCGCACCGCCGAAACGAGTCCGGAGCGCAAAACATGAAAACGGACCCGACGCCCCTGCACCGGAGAAAACGCGTCCGGGCGCGAAAAACATGAAAACGGACCCGACGCCTCGCACCGCCGAAACGAGTCCGGCGCGTAAAACATGAAAGTGGGACCCGACGCCCCCTGCACCGCCGAAAACGAGTCCGGCAGCGCAAAACATGAAAACGGACCCGACGCCCTCCGTACCGACGAAAATTAATCCCGGCGCGCAAAACATGAAACGGACCCGACGCCCCGCACCGCCGCCGAAATGAGTCCGGCGCACAAACATGAAAACGGACCCGACGCCCCCGCACCGCCGAAAACTAGTCCGGCGCGCAAAACATGAAAACGGACCCGACGCCCCTGCTGCCGCGAAAACGAGTCCGTGCGCGCAAAACATGAAAAGGGACCCTAACGCCCCTGCACCGCCGAAAACGAGTCCGGAGCGCAAAACGTGAAAACGGGACCCGACGCCCGACTCGCCGAAAACGAGTCCCGGAGCGAAAAACATGAAAACGGACCCGACGCCCTCGCACCGCCGAAACGAGTCCGGCGCGTAAAACATGAAAGTGGGACCCGACGCCCCTGCACCGCCGAAAACGAGTCCGTGCGCGCAAAACATGAAAACGGACCCGACGCCCCGCACCACCGAAAACGAGTCCGGGCGCGCAAAACATGAAAAGAGACCCGACGCCCTCGTATCGCCGAAAACTAGTCCCGGCGCGCAAAAACATGAAAACGGACCCGACGCCCCTGCACCGCGCGAAAACGAGTCCGTGCGCGCAAAACATGAAAAGGGACCCGACGCCCCTGCACCGCCGAAAACGAGTCCGTGCGCGCAAAACATGAAAACCACTTCGCAC
>CM073750.1:12772632-12903059 GCA_037127355.1 Schoenoplectus tabernaemontani | reverse complement strand
GGCATGATGAACTGCCGTGTCGCTCGGTGAACCAAGTGTGAACCCATCTCGCTCGGCCTCGGACCACGTGGAAGTCATCCACTCCCGATTCTGTGCAGCCGATCCCGGTCGAGGCTCTTCGGCTTATCCTCCCTCTCAAGGTGTCGGAGATCAACATGGAGCTTAGTGGCAATGTGTGTGACATAGGAGCCCATGGAGATGACTCCTCCTTCCCCGCCACGATCGGAATGGTCATCCGGAAGCGCACATCTCCTTCGCTAGATCGGGAATGCGGGAGGGCGTAGGGCGGAGCATAGTAGCTATCAACTCTAACTCCTCGTGCTTGGGACGGATGGAAGACTCCCCGAGCAAAGATAGAGCTCCCAAGGGCACGGCGAGAGGAAACGGAGCGAGAGGGTGTTCGATGTGCTTTGATGTGTGTTACCCGAAGATCCGGGTTGTTTCGCGTGGAAAGGGCGGCCGGTGATGAAGGACGAACTCACGCGCGACGCCGAGCCCTAAGTTGTATGCGGTTGAGAGGCGGTTGACGTCATGGCCGTGGGGTACATAGCCGAGGTAGTCGGTCTCCTTCTCGCCAAATGAAACCACTTGTTGATTGAGGACGAGTGGTCTCCGAAAGACTTCCCCACATAGCTGAAACTGGATACCGGTCCCTTTGTCCGGAATCTCACACCAAGTCAGAGAGGCAAGAAACTCCTTTGTTAAATCCTCGTATGCTTGGTACCGGGTCGGCATCTCCCAGAATCGTCTCTTGAACCCCACCCGCTCAGTGAGGCGAGTGAAGTCCTCCAAGATCCCCATCTCCTCAAGCAGCTCAAAATCAAGGGTTGGTGTGGAGATCACCGTTCTGTCTACCAGCTCCTCCCGGAGGGTGTAGTAACGCTCCTCTTCGGGTGTGCGTTGAGGAGGGTTGGAGGAAGAGGCACCGCCGCTGCCCTTTCTGCTCCTTGTAAACATGGCTACAATGAAAATTTGAGAGCTGACAAAGCCTTAGAAAATAGGCAGATTGGGCTGCTGGACAACTGTCTGCGACCAGTTCAGTGTTGTCTGCGACTGGTTCAGCGATTTAAAACAGAAAACATTAGACAGCAAGTCTAGTGCTCAACTCTATTTGTGCAGTCGTCATTTGGTAGCAAAACACTTGTTTTTTTGGTAAAGGGGGTACACAATTCCAAACCAGATTGGTCAAATTAACCCTTAAACCCGACAGATCAAATAATTTTTAACCTCCTACCGATTGCAAATTTCACCCCCAATCAAAAGATTAAGTTCAATTTAACCCAATAAAGGTTGAAAATAAAAAAACTAGGGTTTAGAAGAACCGATTTGCAAGGGTGTGTGACTCGGACGATGGTGGCGGCAAGAATGCTCCGGTATGGTGCGAGTTGGGAGACCTCCGGGCCCGGTCGCCAGCAACGGTGGTGAACGGGTTTGCAAGTGGAGGTGGCAGCTTGCGCGAGGTGTGATTGGGCATAGGTGGCTGGCTCGCAGGGTGCTCTCTGCTGGGCGCACGGCTGCCGGGCGGAGGTGTTGGGGTCGCACAGGGTTGCCGGGCAGAGGTGTTGGGCGGAGGTGTTGGGGTCGCACAAGAAGAAGAAAGGAAGGGGACGGGAGAGAAAAGAGGAGAAGGGAAAGGAAGAGAGAGAAAAAGAAAGAAGAGAATAAAGAAAGAGAGATCAAACCTAGATCCGATGCCCCAAATGACCTCAAGATTCGTGCTGTGCCCCAGATTTTCTGCCAAAATGAAAAAGACCCAAATTCCCTCAAGATTCGTACTTGTACATCGTTGAATACCTGTCAGAAACTCAACGGGTCACACAGGGCCTTCAACAGGTCGCAGAGACGGTGTTTAGCCGCCTTTTTCTTTGTCCGCATATGTCAATCGGTCGCGAGACGGTGCCAACGGGTCGCATAACACTGCCAGACAGTGTTTCTTCTCTGTTTTGCACTCCAACATCCATCGTTTCTTCGATTAAAGCTTTCGACGACTACATGGACAGATAACAAAAATCACAAACAAAAATTAGAAAAACAACAATTATCATGCAAAATGAAAAAGAAAATCAAGAAAAGTGTTCAAGCAAATATTGACTATTTACAATTTCTATTCTACCCCCCCCCCCATTCTTACCCTTGCACCGTCCGCGGTGCCAAAAATTCAAAAGTAAATTAAGAGAAAAGGTAAGGGGAAAGTGTACTCCCTCGATGCCTAGGGTTTAGCCCATGGGCAGAACGATCCAGGAACCGTCCGTGTCTCCGCCCACCAACTTGCATCCACTCGCCAAGAGTTTGGTTGCGCAATTTGACGGCCCCACCATCTAGGATTTACTCTCATTCGAGTGTTCATTTGAAGTATCTTCGGGCGGTCTACTCTTGGTGCTTGAGGTTGGGGAGTAGTTCGAGTTGCTTTCTTCCGTTTTCGGATTTCCTTCTTGATTTTCGCAAGCGTGATCGTCAAGTCGACGTCGTGGGTAGGCTTGGAATTTACGTGGGGGCCCTCTTGATTTGTCGCTTTCCGGGGCATCTTGGAACTTGCTTTGGGAACAGCGAGAATGTCTAAAATTCTTCTCTGGACAGTGCTCAGCGGGTAGTTGAGGGTTCTCTGCGACCAGTTGACGGCTGCTCTGGCTGGACAAGAAAAAAAAAGAGAGAGGCAGAAAGTTGTTTCAAAAAAAAAAAAAAAAAAAAAAAAAAAAAAAAAATTTAGAATAGAGAGAGGAGGAAGGTGGGTTAGAGATATATAATCAGAGGAGGACAAGTAAGGCAAGTTAATAGTCCCTTCCAAGTCTGATTCATCATCTTTCCTAATCTGTTCACAAAGATTCCACTTTCCATATCTACCTCCCGACAGAGCTGTGCGGATCATTCAAGGTCCTATGCGGGTTGCACAGAACTGCCAGACAGCCGCTGTGAGTCGCACACTGACCTGGACGGGTCGTCCAACCATGTTCAGCTACTCTTTTTCGTATGAATTTCTGCAACTCCAAACTCTTGAAAAATACGTCAAATATTTGCATGAGCCAAAAGTAAAGAAAAGAAAACATGCACAGATGAAATAAAAGAAAAAATAAAGAAGGAAAAAAAAATTTTGGGTTGCCTCCCGAAAAGCGCTTGTTTTAGGTCCGAGCGACCCTATTGCGTCTAAGTTTACGCGGGGATAGGCTCGGACAAGTCCAAGCTCGGACGCTCTTCATTATTTTGGTCGACAATGTATGTCTTGAGCGTGACCGTTCACCTTGAAGATTCTACCATCTTTGCCCGAAATGTCCACCGCTCCAAAAGGATAGACTTTCCTCACCGTGAAGGGTCGGACCATCGAGACTTGAGCTTGCCTGGAAAAAGCCTTAGTCTAGAATTAAACAAAAGTACAAGATCACCTTCTTTGAAGATACGGCGCGAAATGCGCTCGTCGTGCACCTTCTTTGTGCGTTCCTTGTAGATTCGGGCGTTCTCGTAGGCTTGAAGACGCATTTCCTCCAGTTCGTGCAAGTCGAGGATGCGCTTCTCTCCAGCGGCTTGTAGCTCCATGTTGAGCGTGCGTGTGGCCCAGTATGCCTTGTGTGCAATCTCGACGGGCAAGTGACAGGGCTTCCCGTAGACTAGCATGAACGGGCTCATTCCGAGTGGCGTCTTAAAAGCGGTGCGGTACGCCCAAAGTGCGTCGTTGAGCTTGAAAGCCCAATCCTTCCTTGTCACCGACACCGTCTTCTCCAAAATAGCCTTGATTTGCCTGTTAGACACTTCAACTTTTGCCCGTTAGTTTGAGGATGATAAGGAGTTGATACCTTGTGGGTTACCCCATGCCGTTTCAGAAGTTGCTCAAACTGGCGGTTGATGAAGTGCTTGCCACCGTCACTTATTACAACGCGCGGCACTCCAAAGCGCGGGAAGATCACATCCTTGAAGAGGCGCTTAACGAGTTACTATCGCTTTGGCACAAGCTAGTGCCTCCACCCATTTGGACACATAGTCCCTTTGCCACAAGAATGTGCTCATTACCTTTCGAAGAAGGATATGGTCCCATGAAGTCGATTCCCCACACATCGAAAATCTCGACCTCTAGAATGGGCTGTTGTGGCATCTCATTGCGCCTTGATATGTTTCGGTCCTTTGGCACTCGTCGCACGATTGCACGAAAGCATGTGCATCCTTGAAGATGGTTGGCCAAAAGAAACACATTGCAAGACCTTGGCGGCGGTTCTAGAGGAGGAGGTGTGGCCTCGTAAGCGGATGAATGGCAATGGAAAAGAATAGAGTGTACCTCCTCTTTCGGCACACACCGCCTAATCATCCGTCAATACCAACTTTGAAGAGGAAGGGCTCTTCCCGGATGTAGTGCTTAGCATCGGCTTTGAACTTTTCCTCTCTTTGGTATGTCATGTCCTCCGGAATCACGCGGAACAATGAAAATTGGCAAAATCCGCATACCATGGAGTGCTTGTGGTGCGCGTCCCAATCGCGTAGAGTCGCTCCCGGGTATCGAATCGTCGATCGGTACACGGTCCTTCTCCTCGCCTTCCCGATGTAGTCTTGACAAATGGTCAGCTACTGAGTTTTCCGACCCCTTTTTATCTTGGATTTCAATGTCAAATTCCTGCAAAAGAAGAATCCAACGGATAAGACGGGGTTTGGCATCTTTTTTAGCGAGAAGATACCTTAGTGCAGCGTGGTCGGTGTAGACGATGATCTGAGATCCGACCAGGTAGGCACGAAACTTTTCGAGAGCATACACCACTGCCAAAAGCTCCTTTTCTGTCGTGGTGTAGTTGGTTTGCGCGGAATCAAGGACTTTGCTCGCGTAGCAGATGGCAACGGGTTTCTTGTCCTTCTTTTGGCCAAGAACGGCCCCCACAGCATAATCACTTGCGTCGCACATGATCTCAAAGGGTTGAGACCGGTCGGGGGAAATTTGGAGAATGGGAGCGGACACGAGGGCTTTCTTGACGACAAAAGACTTAACACATTCATCGAGAAAAATCAAATTCGTTATCTTTTATTAGAAGGTTTGTTAAGGGCTTAGCAATTCGAGCGAAGTCTTGAATGAATCGTCGATAGAATCGCAATGCCGAGAAAGCTTCGCACGTCCTTAACTTGAGTCTTAGGCACGCACATTTGCTCGATCACTTCTATCTTCGCCTTATCCACCTCGATGCCCTTACCGGACACCTTATGTCCCAAAACTATGCCTTCCTCCGCATGAAGTGGCATTTCTCCCGAGTTGAGCACCAAGTTAGTTTCCTCGCTTGCCATTTGCAAAACTTTACACTGATTTTCAAGAGAAGAGTTAAAAGAAGTACCAACAACAGAAAAATCATCCATGAAAATTTCGACTTCTTTTTCAATATAAGCAGAGAAAATTCCCATCATTGCCCTTTGGAAAGTAGCAGGTGCGTTACACAAGCCAAACGGCATCCTACGATAGGCGAAGGTGCCATACGGACATGTGAACGTTGTTTTCTCCATATCGCAAGGTGAATCGGTATACGGAAGAAGCCGGAGTATCCATCGAGATAGCAGAAGTGGGAGTGCTTTGCCAAACGCTCAAGCATCTGATCAACAAATGGCAACGGGAAGTGGTCCTTACGTGTCGCAGCGTTCAGCTTGCGGTAATCGATACACATCCTCCACCCAGTCGTGGGTCGCATTTGGACCATTTCTCCCTTCTCATTTTGAACAATTTGTGTGCCCTCCTTTCTTGGGCACCACATGAATCGGACTCACCCATTTCTTGTCGGAAATAGAGAAAATAATGTCGACTTCACATAATTTAAGAATTTCTTTCTTTACCACGTCTTGAAGAAGCGGGTTGAGTCGTCTTTGGTGTTGCACCGATGGCTTATGATCGTCCTCCGGATGTATCCGGTGCTCACAAATAGGTGAGGTGAGCCCCTTGATGTCATGAATAGAGTACCCGATGGCCCCACTTGTGAAGTCTCAACTTCTCCAAAAGTTTGTTAGTTTCATCGGGGCTTAATTGAGCACCCACAATAACGGGAAAAGATTTTTCCTCATCAAGAAACTCATACACGAGGTTGTCGGGCGGCGGCTTAAGTTCGACCTTTTTAGGAGTGTCAAATGGTGGAATGCGCCCTCACCGTGCTCGGATCGGTTGTGCGAGGAGTCCGAGCTGCGCGGCGTGGTCGCTTATCTCTGTCGGCGGGTCGTTGGGGTTACAGACTGGTCGCAGACATTGAGTGCGGCAATTTGAAACATGCGCGTCCCCTTATTTGAAACATGGACTACCGTTGCGCAACGCGACATGTCCGAGTCCATATCCTCACGAAATTGAGAGAAGAAGTCGAATGATACCTTAGTGGATCGTGTTGTCGCTCGAGGAAGCCTTCTTGCACTTCTTGGACCACCTCGTCAATGATGTCTACTTGGTAGCATTCGTCGGGGATGTCGGGATACTTCATCGCTTTATCGACTTGGGCGCACCTTTTCTCCCAGACGGTCATGGTTAGCGTGCCTTGGTATGTGTCAAATGCTTGTTCGGGCGAGTTCTAAGGAAGGGGCGGCCAGGGATGATCGGTACCTCCTTGTCTTCTTTCATGTCCACAACCATGAAATCTCCTGGCACAAAGAATTTCCCAACTTGCACGGAGCACGTCCTCCACTATCCCCGATGGCGGACGCGTAGAAGAGTGCGCAAAGGCTGCAAAGTCATACGGGTGGCCTTGAGCTCGCCCACACCAATCCTTTTAAAGACGGTGTGAGGCATAAGACTCACGCTCGCACCCAAATCACATAGAGCCTTTTTGATTACGGCTTTACCAATGGTACAAGGGATAGTAAACTTACCGGATCGCCAAGCTTTGGAGGTAGCTCATGACTCACACGGCTATGTTGCATTCCGGGTTGAGTTGCACGGCTTTCGCTTGCAATCCTTCAAACTCCTCTTGTTTGACAAGAGATCCTTCAAGAACTTGGCATACGTAGGCATCGTGCAAGAGCATCGGTAAAAGGAATAGTAATAGAAAGTTGTTTCAATACCTCCATGAATTTCGAGTATTGCTCCTCTAATCGGTGCTTGGCAAGCCTCTGCGGAAATGGGCGGTGGCTGTAAGGTTCTTTGCACCTTATTTGGTTTTGGTTTTTAGTCCCCGACACATGCAAATTGTCCTCGGAATTCGGGGTGGATTTCTCTGTCGTGGCTTTGTATGCGAGTCGTCTACAAGTTGTCTGCGATTCGTTCAACAACTTGCTTCGACCACGTCATCGGTCGATCAGCTTTGCTCTGTCGGGCTTCGTGCAGTTGTTAGCGGGTCGCATACCACACCTGACGGGTCGCGCACCTCTGTTTCGGCCCTGCGGAACGGCGGGTGGTTGTGCGGGATCGGATGTTGTCGGAACCACCTCGGGGTTCGTGGGACCGACGTAAGACTTGCCGCTCGTAGGACATGAAGCAGACTTGCAATCCCAGATGGATTTGGCGTCGGTTTTGTTGGCAACTTTGGTGCCTCGAGAGGTGGATCCATTGGTTTGAGCCTCTCGGATCTTTGTAGCTCTTCAAGAATTATCATGTTCACCTTGCCTTGTTCTTGCATAAAGCTCTTGAATTCTTGGTTGAAATTTGGACTTGCCCGAAGTAAATGGTGGGCGGTTCTTTGTTGCCTTGGTTGGGCCGTGGTTTTGATACCTTGGAGGGTTGTTGTTGCCAGATTGCCCAAAGTGAGGACGGTCAGGGTTTTCCTTCCAATATTGTCGGTCTGTGGAATCCCTAGAGTAGGATTGAGTGAACGGTGGCTTAGGGAAGTAGGAAGGCATGCTATTTAGAGAATTTACTTCCTTTTTGGTCGTCCTTTGGGGGCAGTCGGCGTAGACATGTCCCTCGTCACCACATAGTTCACAGCTCGGTGTTTCGACGGCCTTAGCGGTTGCTGCCTGCTTGTTGAGTTGTGATTGTAGTGCGTTCAACTTGGCTTCCAGAGCTATGTACTTGTCAACTTCGTATCTCCCTCCTCCAGAAGCTCGGACGTCATCTTTGTATGACCATTGGTGCTGAAGAGCAAGTCTAGCGAAGAGTTCGAGTGCCTCCTCGGGAGGAATGTGTATAAGCGATCCACTGCACGCGGTATTAGCAATAAAGCGGTCATTATCGAGATAACCCTTTCATGAATGACTCTACTAACATCCAATCGGGCACATTATGATGGGGACAAGACAATAAGAGTTGGTTGTATACGTCCCCCAAGCTTCACCAAGTGATTCATCGGGCCTTTGACTAAATGCGTTAATTTGGGCTCTAATTTTAGCGGTTTTTCTATGTGGAAAGTATTTAGTCAAGAAGAGATTAGACATGTTGGCCCGGTACCAAGCGAGCCTCGAGGAAGAGAATTAAACCAAGCGAGTGCCTTGTCCCTCAGAGAGAAAGAGAACAAGTGCAATCGAACGTAGTCTTCCGGCGCGTCACCTCGTCTCACGGTATCACAGACTTGAAGGAAACGGTAGAGGTGGTCGTGCGGGTTCTCATGCTCCATCCGTGGAATGTGTTGTTGAATTATGTTGATGAGGCTGGAGTTGAGATGCGGTTGTTCTCCTTGAAATGTCGGAAGAACAATTGGACCTCGCGCGTCGTCGCTCGCGGGACGTGGTAGTCCATCGAGTACGTCGCGCGTCCCTGCGAAGTCGGAGTTGTGCTAACTCGGCCTCAAGGCGAGCCTTTTCTTCCTCCCGAGTTCTCGCCATGGTGGTAGAAAAAGAAGAGGTGTACGAATCGGTTGATGCAATCGGGTTCGGGAGCGGCGTCCACTCCTTAGGTTGTAATCTCCAACCGCGGGGAATCGATCCGAGTTTAGTTCACCTGAAACAGACAAAGATGAGAAGAAGAAGAAAGTTAGGACTAAAAAAGGAAACTAAAGATGAGTTTAGAAATAAATACACCGTCCCCGGCAACAGCGCCAATTTGATGTTGGGTTTTTTTATCAAATACTATTTATACTTTCCTAATCCCAGTTTTACGTCGCACCAAACGACGGTCAATTGCAGATCAGGGTCGAACCACGAGAGACGGGACTTACTTCTAAAGCAGACTTTAATTTGGACTCGAAAACTATTTTTGGTATTTTTGTATAAAATGGGGGTTGTAAGCAATTGTTTTGATTAAGGAATCCTAAGTAATTAAAAGACAATTAAAAATAGAGAGTAAACAAGTGCAAATAAAATTTTGGTTTTAAACTTAACTATAAAAGGTATTCCTAGGGAGTTCGGGATCAATTGTTGCTCTGGATCAATGGTCAACTACCGTTCACTACTATGAACGACCGCCGACATAGGTATGCGACCGTTCGGTGTCTGAACGACTCGCGAGAGGGCATGCTAGGTAAACAATACCGATGTTTGTAGGGCATTCGGTGTCTGAACTACTGCGAGACGTTGGTCTTGTCATTGTTCAACAATGCGGACGACGGATGGTCAACTACCGTTCGGTGTCTGAACGACCGGTTGACATTTGCGACATGTACCGTCAAACCAATTAACATAGGCTTCTATCGTGTATTATGAACGTTCAATGAAACTAATGGTCAGATTGACTCCTCAACTTTCGTGTGTTGGACTTTATAATGTTATTAGTTCATTAAAACATTTCTAGGATTATGACTAACCCTAAATCAACTTGTTTTATACCTAAGTTCCGTTAATACGAGTCGTATAACGCAATTTCCCCTCTCGGGTACTTATGGATCCGAAGATCAACTCAAGCAATGCATAAAATAAAGGTTGGTCGAGTTGATATTAACAACCACACCGGACTTGGCCTTCGTCGCGGGTTTACCATACAAAACAACAATCAATTCATGCAAAGATATTATTAACGTGCAACAAGTTGAACATAATACAACAATAAAAACGTAGCATAATCATCAATCCATTCACAACAATCTACCCTAATCCCTAAGAACAAGTAAACTACTCGGTCATGACAAAAGAACACAAAGAAAAGCAAAGAAAATAAGAGATCATGTTGATAAAACCGAAGATCTCAAGATGAGCGAGTCTTTGTCTTCGTGGTCGAATTTCTCTCGAAATTCGTGCTCTCCAAGGTTGGTAGCCGCCTCCAATCTCTTCCCTTGAAACCCTACAAGATCCTCCTCCGAATCCTACTGCAGAAACTCTCCTTTTATAAGCCCCAAAACGCGTCTCCAAAACAGATCTTCAGTGATTTCCTTCCAAAAGCTGGGCGGTGCCTTCAACTACCGTTGACGGTGGTGAACGACTCGTTGGGTCTTGTTACGCCACGTAAAATCAGATGCGACCATTTACATTGATGTATGCCAATACACGAGTGTACGGTGGTGCAAATCCAATGTGGACGACCGTTGGTAATGGTGAGCGACTCGCATACATCAATGTTCCAATGTGGAACTACTCGCTGCCTCTGCAAACACTGCCGAACCGATCGCGAGACAATGGTGGACGACCGTTGACCTCGCTCGGGGCCTCTACATGACATCCCGCCTTCCGAAGCACTTTTTCGGTTGTCGGTTTTACTTGGCCTTGTACAAACCAAGGGACGACATTGTTTGGGAACACCCGGGACAATCCCCATGACCACGTTCATCCGTTGTTTTGCCGGGTCGGATGAACTCAACCTAGGTTACGACATTTACGGCACTTCGCAACTAGCCATATGTGGAATCTTCCTAACTCTCAATGATTGGAAGTGAAAAGTGGATGTGTACGTGTTTTTGTGGACTCTCACAAGTCACTCGCTAGGCACTTTGCGTGCTTTGGTAGACTCACTTTTCTCTCGATATCACTCTGTTGGTGTTTAGTGTGTGTATGGTAAGACTTTCACCATTCTCGTTGTTTTGACGCAAGCGCCAGGCACAACGAGTAGTTCCTTTGTTCGACCCCTCCAAGATCACACGAAGTGAACTCATCTTTGGGCGTGCAGTGCTTTTTCTTGGATATAACACCAAACACCAAAGAATTTAGCAAAAAGCGGGTTCCCTTGTGACCCGATGGAACTGTGAGGACGAGCGCCAAACCCTGTCCATTCTAATTATTCCCGGTCGGAATGGACAACACCGGGGCCGCGTCTTTCGACACACGCGGCTATGCCTTTCTATGGAACTCAGATGTTTCATTTAAAGTGGGTGAAGTGTGTATCAGTGCACATATATGTGGAATCTCACATCTCTCCAATAATTTGTGCCTTTGGTATTTTGGTAGATCTCACATTTCACTCATTATTCCACTCAATTGGTGCGTGTTGGTAAGTTTCACCATGGTGAGTTTCCCCATTTAGATAAGTTCAAGAAACACGTACCAGAAAGGCAGAAAAGTGCTCCAAAAGTCGGGATTTCTTAATATTTCGAATCTGCAAATCAAGAAAGAGGTACAACACGACAAATGCAATGATATGCCCTAAATTATAATTAATTGGACCAATAAAGCTTAAGTTTATACCAAAAGACACGGTTTTACCCTAAAGAATATGTGTGTAAAATACACACATCACGCGCAAAACATGAAAAAGTGACCTGAGGCCCTCGGTACCGCCGAAAATGAGTCCGGGCGCGCAAAACATGAAAAGGGAATCAGACGCCCTCGGTAGCGTCGAAAATGAGTCTGGGCGCGGAAAACATGAAAAAGGGACCCGATGCCCTCGGTACCGTCGAAAATGAGTCCGGGACCCGACGCCCACGGTACCGTCGAAAACGAGTCCGGGAGCGCAAAACAAGAGAACGAGACCCGACGCCATCGTTGCAGCCGCCGAAACATGAAAGCGGGACCCGACGCCCTCGGTACCGCCGAAAACGAGTCCGGGCGCGCAAAATATGGAAACGGGACCCGACGCCCTGGGTACCCCCGGAAACGAGTCCGGGCGCGCAAAATATGAAAACGGGACCCGACGCCCTCGATACCGCCGAAAACGAGTCCGGGAGCGCAAAACATGAAAACGGGACCCGACGCCCTCCGTACCGCCGAAAACGAGTCTTGGAGCGTAAAAGTTGAAAATAGGATCCGACGCCCTCAATACCACCGAAAACGAGTCCGGGCGCACAAAACATGAAAACGGGACCCGACGCCCCTGGTACCGCCGAAAAAGAGTCCGGGCGCGCAAAACATGAAAACGGGATCCGACTCCCTCGGTACCGCCGAAAATGAGTCGAAGCGCGCAAAACATGAAAACGGGACCCGACGCCCTCGGTACCGCCGAAAACGGGTCGGGCGCGCAAAACATGAAAAGGGAATCAGACGCCCTCCGTACTCCGCCAAAAACGAGTCTAGGCGCAAAAAACATAAAAAGGATCCCGACGGCCTCGGTAGCGCCGAAAACAAGTCCGGGCGCGCACAACATCAAAACGGGACCCGAATCCCTCGGTACCGCCGAAAACGAGTCCGGCGCGCAAAATATGAAAACGGGACCCGACGCCCTCGGTATCGCCGAAAACGAGTCCGGGCGCGCAAAACATAAAAAGGGAATTAGACGCCCTCGGTAACGCCGAAAATGAGTCTGGGCACGCAAAACATGAAAAAGGGACCCGATGCCCTCGGTACCGTCGAAAATGAGTCCGGGACCGACGCCCGCGCACCGTCGAAAACGAGTCCGGTGCGCACAAAACAAGAGAACGAGACCCGACGCCCTCGGTGCGCCGAAAACATGAAAGCGGGTCCCGACGCCCCTGCCGCCGAAACGAGTCCGGGAGCGTAAAAGTTGAAAACGGGATCCGACGCCCTCTCCGCCGCCGAAACGAGTCCGGCGCGCAAAACATGAAAACGGACCGACGCTATCTGCATCGCCGAAAAATGAGTCCGGAGCGCAAAACATGAAAACGGGACATGACTCCCTCGTTACCGCCGAAACGGGACACCGCCGAAAACGAGTCCGAGCGCGCGAAACATTAAAACGGAACCGACGCCCAGTCGTACACCGAAAAACGAGTTTGGGCGCGCAAAACATGAAAACGGGACCCGACGCCCTCGGTGCGGCGAAAATGACTCGGGCGCGTAATACATGAAAACGGGACCCGACGCCCTCGGTACAGCCGAAAACGAGTCCGGGATTGAAAAACATGTAAACGGGACACGACGCCCTCGGTACCGGCGAGAACGAGTCTGGGAGCGAAAAACATGAAAACGGGACCTGACGCCCTCGGTACCGCCGAAAATGAGTCCGGGCGCGCAAAACATGAAAAGGGAATCAGACGCCCTCGGTACCGTCGAAAATGAGTCTGGGCGCGCAAAACATGAAAAAGGGACCGATGCCCTCTGTGCCGTCGAAAATGAGTCCGGGACCCGACGCCATGCATGCGTCGAAAACGAGTCCGGAGCGCAAAACAAGAGAACGAGACCGACGCCATCGGTTCCGCCGAAAACTTGAAAGCGGGACCCGACGCCCTCGGTACCGCCGAAAACGAGTCCGGGCGCGCAAAATATGGAAACGGGACCCGACGCCCTGGGTACCCCGGAAACGAGTCGGGCGCGCATAATATGAAAACGGGACCCGACGCCTCGATACCGCCGAAAACGAGTCGGGAGCGCAAAACATGAAAACGGGACCCGACGCCCTCCTCCGTACCGCCGAAACGAGTCTTGGAGCGTAAAAGTTGAAAATAGGATCCGACGCCCTCAATACCACCGAAAACGAGTCGGGCGCACAAAACATGAAAACGGGACCGACGCCCCGGTACCGCCGAAAAGAGTCCGGCGCGCAAAACATGAAAACGGGATCCGAGCCCTCGATGCACCGCCGAAAATGAGTCGAAGCGCGCAAAACATGAAAACGGGACCGACGCCCTCGACCGCCGAAACGAGTCGGGCGCGCAAAACATGAAAAGGGAATCGACGCCCTCCGTATCGCCAAAAACGAGTCTAGGCGCAAAAAACATAAAAAGGATCCCGACGCCTCGGTAGCGCCGAAAACAAGTCGGGCGCGCACAACATCAAAACGGGACCCGAATCCTCGATCGCGCCGAAACGAGTCCGGGCGCGCAAAATATGAAAACGGGACCCGACGCCCTCGGTATCGCCGAAAACGAGTCCGGGCGCGCAAAACATAAAAAGGGAATTAGACGCCCTCGGTAACGCCGAAAATGAGTCTGGGCACGCAAAACATGAAAAAGGGACCCGATGCCCTCGGTACCGTCGAAAATGAGTCCGGGACCCGACGCCCACGGTACCGTCGAAAACGAGTCCGGGTGCACAAAACAAGAGAACGAGACCCGACGCCCTCGGTACCGCCGAAAACATGAAAGCGGGTCCCGACGCCCTCGGTACCGCCGAAAACGAGTCTGGGAGCGTAAAAGTTGAAAACAGGATCCGACGCCCTCGGTACCGCCGAAAACGAGTCCGGGCTCGCAAAACATGAAAACGGTACCCGACGCTATCGGTACCGCCGAAAACGAGTCCGGGAGCGCAAAACATGAAAACGGGACATGACTCCCTCGTTATCGCCGAAAACGGGACACCGCCGAAAACGAGTCCGAGCGCGCGAAACATTAAAACGGGAACCAACGCCGTCGGTACAGCCAAAAACGAGTTTGGGCGCGCAAAACATGAAAACGGGACCCGACGCCCTCGGTACCGCCGAAAATGACTCAGTGCGCGTAATACATGAAAACGGGACCGACGCCCTCGGTACAGCCGAAAACGAGTCCGGGATTGAAAAACATGTAAACGGGACCCGACGCCCTCGCACCGCCGAAACGAGTCGAGAACGCAAAATATGAAAACGGGACCCGACTCGCCCGCAGTACGCCCGTCGAAACGAGTCCGAGCGCGCAAAACATGAAAACGGGACCGACGCGGTCATGACCGCCGAAAACGAGTCCGGGCACGCAAAACATGTAAACGGGACCCGACGCCATCGGTACCGCCGAAAACGAGTCCTGGAGCGAAAAACATGAAAACGGATCAGACGCCCTCGGTACCGCCGAAAACGGATCCGGGCAAGCAAAATATGAAAACGGGACCCGACGCCCTCGGTATCGCCGAAAACGAGTCCGGGCGCGCAAAACATGAAAAGGTAATCATACGCCCTCGGTACAGCCGAAAATGAGTCTCGGCGCGCAAAACATGAAAAAGGGACCCGATGCCCTCGGTACCGTCGAAAATGAGTCCGGGACCCGACGCCCACGGTACCGTCGAAAACGAGTCCGGGAGCGCAAAACAAGAGAACGAGACCCGACGCCATCGGTACCGCCGAAAACATGAAAGCGGGACCCGACGCCCTCGATACCGCCGAAAACGAGTCCGGGAGCGCAAAACATGAAAACGGGACCCGACGCCCTCCGTACCGCCGAAAACGAGTCTGGGAGCGTAAAAGTTGTAAATAGGATCCGACGCCCTCGGTACCGCCAAAAACGATTCCGGGCGCGCAAAACATGAAAATGGGACCCGACCCTCGTACCGCCGAAAAAGAGTCCGAGCGCGCAAAACATGAAAACGGGATCCGACGCCCTCGGTACCGCCGAAAATGAGTCGGGCGCGCAAAACATGAAAACGGGATCCGACGCCCTCGTACGCCGCCGAAACGGTCGGGCGCGCAAAACATGAAAACATACTCCGACGCCCTCCGTACCGCCAAAAACGAGTCCTGGCGCAAAAAACATAAAAAGGATCCCGACGGCATCGGTAGCGCCGAAAACAAGTCCGGGCGCGCACAACATCAAAACGGGACCCGAATCCCTCGGTACCGCCGAAAACGAGTCCGGGCGCGCAACATATGAAAACGGGACCCGACGCCCTCGGTATCGCCGAAAACTAGTCCGGGCGCGCAAAACAAGAAAAGGGAATCAGACGCCCTTGGTAACGCCGAAAATGAGTCCGGGCGCGCAAAACATGAAAAAAAAGGGACCGATGCCCTCGAGCGCCTCAAAACGAGAACGGGAGCGCAAAACATTTAAACGGGACCCGACGCACTCGACACCGCCGAAAACGAGTCCGAGCGTGCGAAACATTAAAACGGGAACCGACGCCGTCGGTACAACCGAAAAGGAGTCCGGGCGCGCGAAACATTAAAACGGGAACCGACGCCGTCGGTACAACCGAAAACGAGTCCGGGCGCGCGAAACATGAAAAGGGAATCAGACGCCCTCGATGCACGCGTCGAAAATGAGTCTGGGCGCGCAAAACATGAAAAAGGGACCCGATGCCCTCGATGCAAGTCGTCGAAAATAAGTCCGGGAGCGAAAAACATGTAAACGGGACACGACGCCCTCGTGCACGGCGAGAACGAGTCCGGGAGCGAAAAACATGAAAACGGGACCCGACGCCCCGGTGCACCGTCGAACACGAGTCCGGGCGCGCAAAATATGACAACGGGACCGACGCCCTCGTATCGCCGAAACGAGTCCGGCGCGCTAAACATGAAAAGCGAATAAGACGCCCTCGTATCGCCGAAAATGAGTCTAGGCGCGCAAAACATGAAAAAGTGACCCGAGGCCCTCGCACCGCCGAAAATGAGTCGGGCGCAAAACATGAAAAGGGAATCAGACGCCCTCGGTACCGTCGAAAACGAGTCCGGGAGCGCAAAACAAGAGAACGAGACCCGACGCCATCGGTACCGCCGAAAACATGAAAGCGGGACCCGACGCCCTCGATACCGCCGAAAACGAGTCGGGAGCGCAAAACATGAAAACGGGACCCGACGCCCTCCGTACCGCCGAAAACGAGTCTGGGAGCGTAAAAGTTGAAAATAGGATCCGACGCCCTCGATACCGCCGAAAACGAGTCCGGGCGCGCAAAACATGAAAATGGGACCCGACTCCCTCGGTACCGCCGAAAATGAGTCCGAGCGCGCAAAACATGAAAACGGGATCCGACGCCCTCGGTACCGCCGAAAATGAGTCAGGGCGCGCAAAACATGAAAACGGGATCCGACGCCCTCGGTACCGCCGAAAACGGGTCCGGGCGCGCAAAACATTAAAACATACTCCGACGCCCTCCGTACCGCCAAAAACGAGTCCTGGCGCAAAAAACATAAAAAGGATCCCGACGGCATCGGTAGCGCCGAAAACAAGTCCGGGCGCGCACAACATCAAAACGGGACCCGAATCCCTCGGTACCGCCGAAAACGAGTCCGGGCGCGCAACATATGAAAACGGGACCCGACGCCCTCGGTATCGCCGAAAACTAGTCCGGGCGCGCAAAACAAGAAAAGGGAATCGACGCCCTCGGTAACGCCGAAAATGAGTCCGGGCGCGCAAAACATGAAAAAGGGACCCGATGCCCTCGGTGCAGCTCAAAACGAGAACGGGAGCGCAAAACATTTAAACGGGACCCGACGCACTCGACACCGCCGAAAACGAGTCCGAGCGTGCGAAACATTAAAACGGGAACCGACGCCGTCGGTACAACCGAAAACGAGTCCGGGCGCGCGAAACATGAAAAGGGAATCCGACGCCCTCGGTACCGTCGAAAACGAGTCTGGGCGCGCAAAACATGAAAAAGGGACCCGATGCCCTCGGTACCGTCGAAAATAAGTCCGGGAGCGAAAAACATGTAAACGGGACACGACGCCCTCGGTACCGCCGAGAACGAGTCCGGGAGCGAAAAACATGAAAACGGGACCTGACGCCCTCGGTACCTTCGAACACGAGTCCGGGCGCGCAAAATATGACAACGGGACCCGACGCCCTCGGTATCGCCGAAAACGAGTCCGGGCGCGCTAAACATGAAAAGCGAATAAGACGCCCTCGGTACCGCCGAAAATGAGTCTAGGCGCGCAAAACATGAAAAAGTGACCCGAGGCCCTCGGTACCGCCGAAAATGAGTCCGGGCGCGCAAAACATGAAAAGGGAATCAGACGCCCTCGGTACCGTCGAAAACGAGTCCGGGAGCGCAAAACAAGAAACGAGACCCGACGCCATCGAGTCCGCGCGAAAACATGAAAGCGGGACCCGACGCCCTCGATACCGCCGAAAACGAGTCCGGGAGCGCAAAACATGAAAACGGGACCCGACGCCCTCCGTACCGCCGAAAACGAGTCTGGGAGCGTAAAAGTTGAAAATAGGATCCGACGCCCTCGATACCGCCGAAAACGAGTCCGGGCGCGCAAAACATGAAAATGGGACCCGACTCCCTCGGTACCGCCGAAAAAGAGTCCGAGCGCGCAAAACATGAAAACGGGATCCGACGCCCTCGGTACCGCCGAAAATGAGTCGGGGCACGCAAAACATGAAAACGGGACCCGACGCCCTCCGTACCGCCGAAAACGGGTTCGGGCGCGCAAAACATGAAAACATACTCCGACGCCCTCCGTACCGCCAAAAACGAGTCCAGGCGCAAAAAACATAAAAAGGATCCCGACGGCATCGGTACCGCCGAAAACAACTCCGGCGCGCACAACATCAAAACGGGACCCGAATCCCTCGGTACCGCCGAAAATGAGTTCGACGCCATCGGTACAGCCGAAAACGAGTCCTGAAGCGAAAAACCTGAAAACGGTACACGACGCCCTCGGTACTGCCGAAAACGAGTCCGGGCGCGCAAACCATGAAAAAGGGACCTCATGCCCTCGGTACAGCTCAAAACGAGAACGGGAGCGCAAAACATTTAAACGGGACCCGACGCACTCGACACCGCCGAAAACGAGTCCGAGCGTGCGAAACATTAAAACGAGAACCGACGCCGTCGGTACAGCCGAAAATGAGTCCGGCGCGCGAAACATGAAAACGGGACCCGACGCCCTCGGTACCCCCGAGAACGCGTCCGGGCGTGCAAATATGAAAACGGGACCCGACGCCCTCGGTACAGCCGAAAACGAGTCCGGGAGCGAAAAACATGTAAACGGGACACGACGCCCTCGGTACCGCCGAGAACGAGTCCGGGAGCGAAAAACATGAAAACGGGACCTGACGCCCTCGGTACCGTCGAACACGAGTCCGGGCGCGCAAAATATGACAACGGGACCCGACGCCCTCGGTATCGCCGAAAACGAGTCCGGGCGCGCAAAACATGAAAAGCGAATCAGACGCCCGTACCGCCGAAAATGAGTCTAGGCGCGCAAAACATGAAAAAGTGACCGAGGCCCTCGGTACCGCCGAAAATGAGTCCGGGCGCGCAAAACATGAAAAGGGAATCAGACGCCCTCGGTACCGTCGAAAATGAGTCTGGGCGCGCAAAACATGAAAAAGGGACCCGATGCCCTCGGTACCGTCGAAAATGAGTCCGGGACCCGACGCCCACGGTACCGTCGAAAACGAGTTCGGGAGCGCAAAACAAGAGAACGAGACCCGACGCCATCGGTTCCGCCGAAAACATGAAAGCGGGACCCGACGCCCTCGGTACCGCCGAAAACGAGTCCGGGCGCGCAAAAAATGGAAACGGGACCCGACGCCCTGGGTACCCCCGAAACGAGTCCGGCGCGCAAAATATGAAAACGGGACCCGACGCCCTCGATACCGCCGAAAACGAGTCCGGGAGCGCAAAACATGAAAACGGGACCCGACGCCCTCCGTACCGCCGAAAACGAGTCTTGGAGCGTAAAAGTTGAAAATAGGATCCGACGCCCTCAATACCACCGAAAACGAGTCCGGCGCACAAAACATGAAAACGGGACCCGACGCCCCCGAAATGCACCGCCGAAAAGAGTCCGGCGCGCAAAACATGAAAACGGGATCCGACTCCTCGCACCGCCGAAAATGAGTCGAAGCGCGCAAAACATGAAAACGGGACCCGACGCCCTCGTATCGCCGAAACGGGTCGGCGCGCAAAACATGAAAAGGGAATCGACGCCCTCCGTATCGCCAAAAACGAGTCTAGGCGCAAAAACATAAAAAGGATCCCGACGGCCTCGGTAGCGCCGAAAACAAGTCCGGGCGCGCACAACATCAAAACGGGACCCGAATCCCTCGGTACCGCCGAAAATGAGTCCGGGCGCGCAAAATATGAAAACGGGACCCGACGCCCTCGGTATCGCCGAAAACGAGTCCGGGCGCGCAAAACATAAAAAGGGAATTAGACGCCCTCGGTAACGCCGAAAATGAGTCCGGGCACGCAAAACATGAAAAAGGGACCCGATGCCCCCGCATCGTCGAAAATGAGTCCGGACCCGACGCCCACGCACCGTCGAAAACGAGTCCGGTGCACAAAACAAGAGAACGAGACCCGACGCCCTCTACCGCCGCACCGCCGAAAACATGAAAGCGGGTCCCGACGCCCCGTGCACCGCCGAAAACGAGTCCGGGAGCGCAAAAGTTGAAAATAGGATCCGACGCCCTCTGCATCGCCGCCGAAAACGAGTCCGGCGCGCAAAACATGAAAACGGACCGACGCCCGACGCCATCGCGTACCGCCGAAAACGAGTCCGGGAGCGCAAAACATGAAAACGGGACATGACTCCCTCGTTACGAGTCCGCGCGAAACGGACACCGCCGAAAACGAGTCCGGCGCGCAAAACATGAAAACGGGAACCCGACGCCGTCGGTACCGAAAAAACGAGTTTGGGCGCGCAAAACATGAAAACGGGACCCGACGCCCTCGCACCGCCGAAAATGACTCGGTGCGCGTAATACATGAAAACGGGACCTAACGCCCTCGGTACAGCCGAAAACGAGTCCGGGATTGAAAAACATGTAAACGGGACCCGATGCCCTCAGTACCGCCGAGAACGAGTCCGGAACGCAAAATATGAAAACGGGACCCGACACCCTCGGTACAGCCGAAAACGAGTCCGAGCGCGCAAAACATGAAAACGGGACCCGACGCAGTCGGTACCGCCGAAAACGAGTCCGGGCACGCAAAACATGTAAACGGGACCCGACGCCATCGGTACCGCCGAAAACGAGTCCTGGAGCGAAAAACATGAAAACGGATCAGACGCCCTCGGTACCGCCGAAAATGGATCCGGGCAAGCAAAATATGAAAACGGGACCCGACGCCCTCGGTATCGCCGAAAACGAGTCCGGGCGCGCAAAACATGAAAAGGTAATCATACGCCCTCGGTACAGCCGAAAATGAGTCTCGGCGCGCAAAACATGAAAAAGGGACCCGATGCCCTCGGTGCACGAAACGAGTCGAAAATGAGTCCGGGACCCGACGCCCACGGTACCGTCGAAAACGAGTCCGGGAGCGCAAAACAAGACAACGAGACCCGACGCCATCGGTACCGCCGAAAACATGAAAGCGGGACCCGACGCCCTCGATACCGCCGAAACGAGTCCGGGAGCGCAAAACATGAAAATGGGACCGACGCCCTCCGTACCGCCGAAACGAGTCCGGGAGCGTAAAACATGAAAATAGGATCCGACGCCCTCGATACCGCCGAAAACGAGTCGTGGCGCGCAAAACATGAAAACGGGACCCGACGCCCTCGGTACCGCCGAAAACGGGTCCGGGCGCGCAAAACATGAAAACATACTCCGACGCCCTCCGTACCGCCAAAAACGAGTCGGCGCACAAAAAACATAAAAAGGATCCCGACGCCTCGTACCGCCGAAAACAACTCCGGCGCAAGCACAACATCAAAACGGACCCGAATCCCTCGCACCGCCGAAAATGAGTCCGGCGCGCAAAATAAGTAAACGGACCCGACGCCATCGCAGTACGCCGAAAACGAGTCCCGGGCGCGCAAAACACGAAAACGGGACACGACGCCCCTGCATCGCCGAAACGAGTCCGGCGCGCAAACCATGAAAGGGACCCCATGCCCTCGGTACAGCTCAAAACGAGAACGGGAGCGCAAAACATTTAAACGGGACCCGACGCACTCGACACCGCCGAAAACGAGTCCGAGCGTGCGAAACATTAAAACTGGAACCGACGCCGTCGGTACAACCGAAAACGAGTCCGGCGCGCGAAACATGAAAACGGGACCCGACGCCTCTGCACCCCGAGAACGCGTCCGGCGTGCAAATATGAAAACGGGACCCGACGTAAACGGGACACGACGCCTCGCACCGCCGAGAACGAGTCCGGAGCGAAAAACATGAAAACGGGACACGACGCCCTCGCACCGCCGAACACGAGTCCGGCGCGCAAAATATGACAACGGGACCCGACGCCTCTCGTATCGCCGAAAACGAGTCCGGCGCGCAAAACATGAAAAGCGAATCAGACGCCCTCGGTACCGCCGAAAATGAGTCTAAGCGCAAAACATGAAAAAGTGACCCGAGGCCCTCGGTACCGCCGAAAATGAGTCCGGGCGCGCAAAACATGAAAAGGGAATCAGACGCCCTCGCATGCGTCGAAAATGAGTCCGGGCGCGCAAAACATGAAAAGGGACCCGATGCCCTCGTGCACCGTCGAAAATGAGTCCGGGACCCGACGCCCACGGTACCGTCGAAAACAAGTCCGGGAGCGCAAAACAAGAGAACGAGACCCGACGCCATCGGTTCCGCCGAAAACATGAAAGCGGGACCCGACGCCCTCGGTACCGCCGAAAACGAGTCCGGGCGCGCAAAATATGGAAACGGGACCCGACGCCCTAGGTACCCCCGGAAACGAGTCCGGGCGCGCAAAATATGAAAACAGGACCCGACGCCCTCGATACCGCCGAAAACGAGTCCGGGAGCGCAAAACATGAAAACGGGACCCGACGCCCTCCGTACCGCCGAAAACGAGTCTTGGAGCGTAAAAGTTGAAAATAGGATCCGACGCCCTCAATACCACCGAAAACGAGTCCGGGCGCACAAAACATGAAAACGGGACCCGACGCCCCTGGTACCGCCGAAAAAGAGTCCGGGCGCGCAAAACATGAAAACGGGATCCGACTCCCTCGGTACCGCCGAAAATGAGTCGAAGCGCGCAAAACATGAAAACGGGACCCGACGCCCTCGGTGCATCGCCGAAAACGGTCGGGCGCGCAAAACATGAAAAGGGAATCGACGCCTCCGTATCGCCAAAAACGAGTCTAGGCGCAAAAACATAAAAAGGATCCCGACGGCCTCGTAGCGCCGAAAACAAGTCCGGCGCGCACAACATCAAAACGGGACCCGAATCCCTCGGCACCGCCGAAACGAGTCCGGCGCGCAAAATATGAAAACGGGACCCGACGCCCTCGTATCGCCGAAAACGAGTCCGGCGCGCAAAACATAAAAAGGGAATTAGACGCCCTCGTAACGCCGAAAATGAGTCTGGGCACGCAAAACATGAAAAAGGGACCCGATGCCCTCGCATCGTCGAAAATGAGTCCGGACCCGACGCCCACGCGCACGTCGAAAACGAGTCCGGTGCACAAAACAAGAGAACGAGACCCGACGCCCTCGGTACCGCCGAAAACATGAAAGCGGGTCCCGACGCCCTCGGTACCGCCGAAAACGAGTCCGGGAGCGTAAAAGTTGAAAACAAGATCCGACGCCCTCGGTACCGCCGAAAACGAGTCCGGGCGCGCAAAACATGAAAACGGTACCCGACGCCAATGGTACCGCCGAAAACGAGTCCGGGAGCGCAAAACATGAAAACGGGACATGACTCCCTCGTTACCGCCGAAAACGGGACACCGCCGAAAACGAGTCCGAGCGCGCGAAACATTAAAACGGAACCAACGCCGTCGCATGCCAAAAACGAGTTCGGGGCGCGCAAAACATGAAAACGGACCCGACGCCCCTCGCACCGCCGAAAATGACTCGGGCGCGTAATACATGAAAACGGGACCGACGCCCTCGCAGACAAACACCGAAAACGAGTCCGGATTGAAAAACATGTAAACGGGACCCGACGCCCTCGCACCGCCGAGAACGAGTCCGGGAACGCAAAATATGAAAACTGGACCCGACTCCCTTGGTACAGCCCAAAACGAGTCCGAGCGCGCAAAACATGAAAACGGGACCCGACGCAGTCGGTAACGCCGAAAACGAGTCCGGGCGCGCAAAACATGTAAACGGGACCCGACGCCATCGGTACCGCCGAAAACGAGTCCTGGAGCGAAAAACATGAAAACGGATCGACGCCTCTGCACCGCCGAAACGGATCCGGCAAGCAAAATATGAAAACGGGACCCGACGCCCTCGTATCGCCGAAACGAGTCCGGCGCGCAAAACATGAAAAGGTAATCATACGCCTCGCATATGCCCGAAAATGAGTCTCGCGCGCAAAACATGAAAAAGGGACCCGATGCCCTCGGTACCGTCGAAAATGAGTCCGGGACCCGACGCCCACGGTACCGTCGAAACGAGTCCGGGAGCGCAAAACAAGAGAACGAGACCCGACGCCATCGGTACCGCCGAAAACATGAAAGCGGGACCCGACGCCCTCGATACCGCCGAAAACGAGTCCGGGAGCGCAAAACATGAAAACGGGACCCGACGCCCTCCGTACCGCCGAAAACGAGTCCGGGAGCGTAAAAGTTGAAAATAGGATCCGACGCCCTCGGTACCGCCGAAAAAGAGTCCGAGCGCGCAAAACATGAAAACGGGATCCGACGCCCTCGGTACCGCCGAAAATGAGTCGGGCGCGCAAAACATGAAAACGGGACCCGACGCCCTCGGTACCGCCGAAAACGGGTCCGGGCGCGCAAAACATGAAAACATACTCCGACGCCCTCCGTACCGCCAAAAACGAGTCCGGGCGCAAAAAACATAAAAAGGATCCCGACGGCAGACGGCATCGCCGAAAACAACTCGGCGCGCACAACATCAAAACGGGACCCGAATCCCCGCACCGCCGAAAATGAGTCCGGCACGCAAAATAAGTAAACGGGACCCGACGCCATCGCAGTGAAAACGAGTCCCGGAGCGAAAAACACGAAAACGGTACACGACGCCCTCGGTACCGCCGAAAACGAGTCCGGGCGCGCAAAACATGAAAAAGGAATTAGACGCCCTCGGTACCGCCCAAAATGAGTCCGGGCGCGCAAAACATGAAAAAGGGACCCGACGCCCTCGGTACCGTCGAAAATGAGTCCGAGACCCGACGCCCACGGTACCGTCGAAAACGAATCTGGGAGCGCAAAATAAGAGAACGAGATCCGAAGCCCTCGGTACCGCCGAAAACGAGTCCGGGCGCGCAAAATATGAAAACGGGACCGGACGCCCTCGAGACACGAAACGAGTCCGGCGCGCAAAATATGAAAACGGGGACCGGACGCCCCTGCACCGCCGAAAATGAGTCCGAGCGCGCAAAACATGATAACGGGACCCGACGCCCTCGGTACCGCCGAAAACGAGTCCGGGCACAAAAAACATAAAAAGGATCCCGACGGCCTCAGTACAGCCGACAAACATGTCCGGGCGCGCACAACATCAAACCGGGACTCGAATCCCTCGGTACCGCCGAAAACGAGTTCGACCACGCAAAACATGTAAACGGGACCCGACGCCATCGGTACCGCCGAAAACGAGTCCTGGAGCGAAATACATGAAAATGGGACACGACGCCCTCCGTACCACCGAAACGAGTCTGGGCGCGCAAAACATGAAAACGGGACCCGATGCCCTCGGTACCGCCGAGAACGAGTCCGGGACCCGACGCCCTCGGTACCGCCGAAAATGAGTCCGGGCGTGCAAAACTTGAAAGCGGGACCCGACGCCATCGTATCGCCGAAAACGAGTTCGGGAGCGCAAAACTTGAAAGCGGGACCCGACGCCACTGCATCGCCGAAAACAAGTCCGGCGGGCAAAACATCAAAACGGGACCCGAATCCTCGCACCGCCGAAACGAGTTCGGGAACGCAAAACATGTAAACGGGATCCGACGCCATCGTTACCGCCGAAAACGAGTCCTCGAGCGAAAAACATGAAAACGGGACACGACGCCCTCGGTACCGCCGAAAACGAGTCCGGGCGCGCAAAACATGAAAACGGGACCCGACGCCCTCGGCACCGCCCAAAATGAATCCGGGCGCGCAAAACAAGAAAAAGGGACCCGACGCCCTCGGTACCGTCGAAAATGAGTTCGGGACCCGACGCCCTCGGTACTGTCGAAAATGAGTTTGGGCGCGCAAAACAAGAGAACGAGACCCGACGCCATCGGTACCGCCGAAAAATGAAAGCGGGACCCGACGCCCTCGCACCGCCGAAAACGAGTTCGGCGCGCAAAATATGAAAACGGGACCCGACGCCCTCGGTATCCCCGAAACGAGTCCGGCGCGCAAAACATGAAAACGGGACCCGACGCCCTCTGCATCGCCGAAAAGAGTCCGGCGCGCAAAATATGAAAACAGACCCGACGCGCCTCGCACCGCCGAAAACAAGTCGGGCGCGCACAACATCAAAACGGACCCGAATCCTCGTACCGCCGAAAACGAGTCCGGAACGCAAAACATGTAAAAGGAATCGACGCCCCGTGCCGCCAAAAATGAGTCCGGGCGCGCAAAACATGAAAAAGGGACCCGACGCCTCAGTACCGTCGAAAATGAGTCCGGGACCCGACGCCCCCGATACCGTCGAAAATGAGTCCGGTCGCGCAAAACAAGAGAACGAGACCCGACGCCATCGGTTCGGCCGAAAACATGAAAGCGGGACCCGACGCCCTCGGTACCGCCGAAAACGACTCCGGACGCGCAAAATATGAAAACGGGACCCGACGCCCTCGGTACCGCCGAAATTGAGTCCGGGCGCGCAAAATATGAAAACAGGACTCGACGCCCTCGGTACCGCCGAAAATGAGTCTCGGAGCGCAAAAGTTGAAAACGGGAGTCGACGCCCTCGACAACCGAAAACGAGTCCGGCGCGCAAAACATGAAAACGGACCGACGCCCTCGGTACCCCGAAACGAGTCCGGTCGCGCAAAACATGAAAGCGGGACCCGACGCCTCTGCACCGCCGAAACGAGTCCGGCGCGCAAAACATGAAAACGGGATCCGACGCCCTCGCACCGCCGAAAATGAGTCCGGCGCGCAAAACATGATAACGGGACCCGACGCCTCGCATGCCGCCGAAAACGGTCCGGCGCTTAAATCATGAAAACAGACTCGACGCCCTCCGTACCGCCAAAAACGAGTCCGGCGCAAAAAATATAAAAGGATCCCGACGGCCTCGATCGCCGAAAACAAGTCCGGCGGGCACAACATCAAAACGGGACCCGAATCCCTCGCACCGCCGAAAACGAGTCCGGCATGCAAAACATGTAAACGGGACCCGACACCATCGTACCGCCGAAAACGAGTCTCGCGCGCAAAACATGAAAACGGGACCCGACGCCCTCGTATCGCCGAAAATGAGTCCGTGCGCGCAAAATATGAAAACGGGACCCGACGCCTCGGTATCGCCGAAAACGAGTTCGGGAGCGCAAAACTTGAAAGCCGGACCCGACGCCATCGTGCGCGCGAAAACAAGTCCGAGCGGGCACAACATCAAAACGGGACCCGAATCCCCGATGCACCGCCGAAAATGAGTCCGGAACGCAAAACTCGTAAACGGGACCCGACGCCATCGTACCGCCGAAAACGAGTCTAAGCGCGCAAAACATGAAAACGGGACCCGACGCCCTTACCGCCGAGAACGAGTCGGGACCCCACGCCCTCGCACCGCCAAAAATGAGTCCGGGAGCGCAAAACATGAAAACGGGACCCGACACCCTCCGTACCACCGAAAATGAGTCTCGAGTGCAAAAGTTGAAAACGGGATCCGACGCCCTCGCACCGCCGAAAACAAGTCCGGAACGCAAAACATGAAAAAGGAATTAGACGCCCCGCACCGCCAAAATGAATCCGGCGCGCACAACATCAAAACGGGACCCGAATCCCTCGCATCGCCGAAACGAGTCCGGAACGCAAAACATGAAAAAGGAATTAGACGCCCCGCACCGCCAAAATGAGTCCGGCGCGCAAAACATGAAAAAGGGACCCGACGCCCCCCTCGCATCGTCGAAAATGAGTCCAGGACTCGACGCCCTCGCACCGCCGAAACGAGTCCGGCGCGCAAAATATGAAAACGGGACCCGACGCCCCTGCAGTGCCCGAAAATGAGTCCGGCGCGCAAAACATGATAACGGGACCCGACGCCCTCGGTCGCGCCGAAACGGTCCGGCGCTTAAATCATGAAAACAGACTCGACGCCTCCGTACCGCCTAAAACGAGTCCGAGCACAAAAAACATAAAAAGTATCCCGACGGCCTCAGTACAGCCGAAAACAAGTCCGGGCGCGCACAACATCAAAACGGGACCCGAATCCCTCGGTACCGCCGAAAACGAGTCCGGGCACGCAAAACATGTAAACGGGACCCGACGCCATCGGTACCGCCGAAAACGAGTCCTGGAGCGAAATACATGAAAATGGGACACGACGCCCTCCGTACCACCGAAAACGAGTTTGGGCGCGCAAAACATGAAAACGGACCCGACGCCCCGCACCGCCGAGAACGAGTCCGGACCCGACGCCCACGATACCGCTCGAAAATGAGTCCGGCGCGCAAAATATGAAAACGGGACCCGACGCCTCGAATCGCCGAAAACGAGTTCGGGAGCGCAAAACTTGAAAGCGGGACCCGACGCCATTGGTATCGCCGAAACGAGTCCGGCGCGCAAAACATGAAAAAGGAATCGACGCCCTCGCACCGCGCGAAACGAGTCCGGCGCGCAAAACATGAAAAAGGAATCGACGCCCTCGGCACCGCCCAAAATGAGTCCGGCGCGCAAAACATGAAAAAGGGACCCGACGCCATCGCATGCGTCGAAAATGTGTCCGGACCCGACGCCCACTGCACCGTCGAAATGAGTCCGGCGCGCAAAACAAGAGAACGAGACCCGACGCCATCGGTTCGGCCGAAAACATGAAAGCGGGACCCAACGCCCTCGGTACCGCCGAAAACGACTCCGGACGCGCAAAATATGAAAACGGGACCTGACGCCCTCGGTACCGCCGAAATTGAGTCCGGGCGCGCAAAATATGAAAACAGGACCCGACGCCCTCGGTACCGCCGAAAATGAGTCTCGGAGCGCAAAAGTTGAAAACGGGAGTCGACGCCCTCGGTACAACCGAAACGAGTCCGGGCGCGCAAAACATGATAACGGGACCCGACGCCCTCGGTACCGCCGAAAACCGGTCCGGGCGCTTAAATCATGAAAACAGACTCTGACGCCCTCCGTACCGCCAAAAACGAGTCCGGGGCGCAAAAAATATAAAAGGATCCCGACGGCCTCGCATGCCGCCGAAAACAAGTCCGGCGGCACAACATCAAAACGGACCCGAATCCCTGCATCGCCGAAACGAGTCCGGCATGCAAAACATGTAAACGGACCCGACACCATCGGTGCACCGCCGAAAACGAGTCTCGGCGCGCAAAACATGAAAACGGGATCCGACGCCCTGGTACCGCCGAGAACGAGTCCGGGACCCGACGCCCTCGGTACCGCCGAAAATGAGTCCGTGCGCGCAAAATATGAAAACGGGACCCGACGCCCTCGGTATCGCCGAAAACGAGCTCGGGAGCGCAAAACTTGAAAGCTGGACCCGACGCCATCGGTACCGCCGAAAACAAGTCCGAGCGGGCACAACATCAAAACGGGACCCGAATCCCTCGGTACCGCCGAAAATGAGTCCGGGAACGCAAAACCGTAAACGGGACCCGACGCCATCTGCACCGCCGAAACGAGTCTAAGCGCGCAAAACATGAAAACGGGACCCGACGCCCTGGTACCGCCGAGAACGAGTCGGGACCCCACGCCCTCGCACCGCCAAAAATGAGTCCGGGAGCGCAAAACATGAAAACGGGACCCGACGCCCTCCGTACCACCGAAAATGAGTCTCGGAGTGCAAAAGTTGAAAACGGGATCCGACGCCCTCGCAGTACCGCCGAAACAAGTCCGGGAACGCAAAACATGAAAAAGGAATTAGACGCCCCGTGCGCGCCAAATGAATCCGGCGCGCACAACATCAAAACGGGACCGAATCCCTCGCACCGCCGAAACGAGTCCGGAACGCAAAACATGAAAAAGGAATTAGACGCCCCCGGTACCGCCAAAATGAGTCCGGGCGCGCAAAACATGAAAAAGGGACCCGACGCCCTCGGTACCGTCGAAAATGAGTCCAGGACTCGACGCCCTCGTACCGCCGAAAACGAGTCCGGGCGCGCAAAATATGAAAACGGGACCCGACGCCCTCGATGTACCCGAAAATGAGTCCGGCGCGCAAAACATGATAACGGGACCTGACGCCCTCGGTACCGCCGAAAACGGGTCCGGGCGCTTAAATCATGAAAACAGACTCTGACGCCCTCCGTACCGCCTAAAACGAGTCCGGGCACAAAAAACATAAAAAGTATCCCGACGGCCTCAGTACAGCCGAAAACAAGTCCGGGCGCGCACAACATCAAAACGGGACCCGAATCCTCGATGCCGCCGAAACGAGTCCGGGCACGCAAAACATGTAAACGGGACCCGACGCCATCGGTACCGCCGAAAACGAGTCCTGGAGCGAAATACATGAAAATGGGACACGACGCCCTCCGTACCACCGAAAACGAGTTTGGGCGCGCAAAACATGAAAACGGGACCGACGCCCTCGATGCCGCCGAGAACGAGTCCGGGACCCGACGCCCCGTGCGCCGAGAACGAGTCCGGGCGCGCAAAATATGAAAACGGGACCCGACGCCCTCGGAATCGCCGAAAACGAGTTCGGGAGCGCAAAACTTGAAAGCGGGACCCGACGCCATTGGTATCGCCGAAAACGAGTCCGGGCGCGCAAAACATGAAAAAGGAATCAGACGCCCTCGGTACCGCGAAAACGAGTCCAGGCGCGCAAAACATGAAAAAGGAATCAGACGCCCTCGGTACCGCCCAAAATGAGTCCGGGCGCGCAAAACATGAAAAAGGGACCCGACGCCATCGATCGCGTCGAAAATGTGTCCGGACCCGACGCCCACGCACCGTCGAAAATGAGTCCGGGCGCGCAAAACAAGAGAACGAGACCCGACGCCATCGGTTCGGCCGAAAACATGAAAGCGGGACCCGACGCCCTCGGTACCGCCGAAAACGACTCCGGACGCGCAAAATATAAAAACGGGACCTGACGCCCTCGGTACCGCCGAAATTGAGTCCGGGCGCGCAAAATATGAAAACGGGACCCGACGCCCTCGGTACCGCCGAAAATGAGTCTCGGAGCGCAAAAGTTGAAAACGGGAGTCGACGCCCTCGGTACAACCGAAAACGAGTCCGGGCGCGCAATACATGAAAACGGGACCCGACGCCCTCGGTACCCCGGAAACGAGTCCGGTCGCGCAAAACATGAAAGCGGGACCCGACGCCCTCGGTACCGCCGAAAACGAGTCCGGGCGCGCAAAACATGAAATCGGGATCCGACGCCCTCGGTACCGCCGAAAATGAGTCCGGGCGCGCAAAACATGATAACGGGACCCGACGCCCTCGGTACCGCCGAAAACCGGTCCGGCGCTTAAATCATGAAAACAGACTCTGACGCCCTCCGTACCGCCAAAAACGAGTCCGGGCGCAAAAAATATAAAAGGATCCTGACGGCCTCGGTACCGCCGAAAACAAGTCCGGGCGGGCACAACATCAAAACGGGACCCGAATCCCTCGGTACCGCCGAAAACGAGTCCGGGCATGCAAAACATGTAAACGGGACCCGACACCATCGGTACCGCCGAAAACGAGTCTCGGCGCGCAAAACATGAAAACGGGACCCGACGCCCTGGGTACCGCCGAGAACGAGTCCGGGACCCGACGCCCTCGGTACCGCCGAAAATGAGTCCGTGCGCGCAAAATATGAAAACGGGACCCGACGCCCTCGGTATCGCCGAAAACGAGTTCGGGAGCGCAAAACTTGAAAGCGGGACCCGACGCCATCGGTACCGCCGAAAACAAGTCCGAGCGGGCACAACATCAAAACGGGACCCGAATCCCTCGGTACCGCCGAAAATGAGTCCGGGAACGCAAAACCTGTAAACGGGACCCGACGCCATCGGTACCGCCGAAAACGAGTCTAAGCGCGCAAAACATGAAAACGGGACCCGACGCCCTTGGTACCGCCGAGAACGAGTCCGGGACCCCACGCCCTCGGTAGCGCCAAAAATGAGTCCAGGAGCGCAAAACATGAAAACGGGACCCGACACCCTCCGTACCACCGAAAATGAGTCTCGGAGTGCAAAAGTTGAAAACGGGATCCGACGCCCTCGGTACCGCCGAAAACAAGTCCGGGAACGCAAAACATGAAAAAGGAATAAGACGCCCCCGGTACCGCCAAAATGAGTCCGGGCGCGCACAACATCAAAACGGGACCCGAATCCCTCGGTACCGCCGAAAACGAGTCCGGGAACGCAAAACATGAAAAAGGAATTAGACGCCCCCGGTACCGCCAAAATGAGTCCGGGCGCGCAAAACATGAAAAAGGGACCCGACGCCCTCGGTACCGTCGAAAATGAGTCCGGGACTCGACGCCCTCGGTACCGCCGAAAACGAGTCCGGGCGCGCAAAATATGAAAACGGGACCCGACGCCCTCGGTACAGCCGAAAATGAGTCCGGGCGCGCAAAACATGATAACGGGACCGACGCCCTCGTGCACCGCCGAAACGGTCCGGCGCTTAAATCATGAAAACGGACTCGACGCCCTCCGTACCGCCTAAAACGAGTCCGGGCACAAAAAACATAAAAAGGATCCCGACGGCCTCAGTACAGCCGAAAACAAGTCCGGGCGCGCACAACATCAAAACGGGACCCGAATCCCTCGGTACCGCCGAAAACGAGTCCGGGCACGCAAAACATGTAAACGGGACCCGACGCCGTCGACCGCCGAAAACGAGTCCTGGAGCGAAATACATGAAAATGGGACACGACGCCCTCCGTACCACCGAAAACGAGTCTGGGCGCGCAAAACATGAAAACGGGACCCGACGCCCTCGGTACCGCCGAGAACGAGTCCGGGACCCGACGCCCACGATACCGCCGAAAATGAGTCCGGCGCGCAAAATATGAAAACGGGACCCGACGCCCTCGGTATCGCCGAAAACGAGTTCGGGAGCGCAAAACTTGAAAGCGGGACCCGACGCCATTGGTATCGCCGAAAACGAGTCCGGGCGCGCAAAACATGAAAAAGGAATCAGACGCCCTCGGTACCGCCGAAAACGAGTCCAGGCGCGCAAAACATGAAAAAGGAATCAGACGCCCTCGGTACCGCCCAAAATGAGTCCGGGCGCGCAAAACATGAAAAAGGGACCCGACGCCATCAGTACCGTCGAAAATGAGTCCGGGACCCGACGCCCACGGTACCGTCGAAAATGAGTCCGGGCGCGCAAAACAAGAGAACGAGACCCGACGCCATCGGTACCGCCGAAAACATGAAAGCGGGACCCGACGCCCTCGGTACCGCCGAAAACGACTCTGCTCGCGCAAAATATGAAAACGGGACCCGACGCCCTCGCTACCGCCGAAAATGAGTCCGGGCGCGCAAAATATGAAAACGGGATCCTACGCCCTCGGTACAGCCGAAAACGAGTCCGGGCGCGCAAAACATGAAAACGGGACCCAACGCCCTCGGTACCCCGGAAACGAGTCCGGTCGCGCAAAACATGAAAACGGGACCTGACGCCCTCGGTACCGCCGAAAATGACTCAGTGCGCGTAATACATGAAAACGGGACCGACGCCCTCGGTACAGCCGAAAACGAGTCCGGGATTGAAAAACATGTAAACGGGACCCGACGCCCTCGGTACCGCCGAGAACGAGTCCGGGAACGCAAAATATGAAAACGGGACCCGACTCCTCGTACAGCCGAAAACGAGTCCGAGCGCGCAAAACATGAAAACGGGACCCGACGCCATCGGTACCGCCGAAAACGAGTCTGGAGCGAAAAACATGAAAACGGATCAGACGCCCTCGGTACCGCCGAAAACGGATCCGGGCAAGCAAAATATGAAAACGGGACCCGACGCCCTCGGTATCGCCGAAAACGAGTCCGGGCGCGCAAAACATGAAAAGGTAATCATACGCCCTCGGCATGCCCGAAAATGAGTCTCTCGCGCGCAAAACATGAAAAAGGGACCCGATGCCCTCGGTACCGTCGAAAATGAGTCCGGGACCCGACGCCCACGGTACCGTCGAAACGAGTCCGGGAGCGCAAAACAAGAGAACGAGACCCGACGCCATCGGTACCGCCGAAAACATGAAAGCGGGACCCGACGCCCTCGATACCGCCGAAAACGAGTCGGGAGCGCAAAACATGAAAACGGGACCCGACGCCCTCCGTACCGCCGAAAACGAGTCTGGGAGCGTAAAAGTTGAAAATAGGATCCGACGCCCTCGATACCGCCTAAAATGAGTCCGGGCGCGCAAAACATGTAAATGGGACCCGACTCCCTCGGTACCGCCGAAAAAGAGTCCGAGTGCGCAAAACATGAAAACGGGATCTGACGCCCTCGGTACCGCCGAAAATGAGTCGGGGCGCGCAAAACATGAAAACGGGACCCGACGCCCTCGTGCTGGTATCGCCGAAAACGGGACCGGGCGCGCAAAACATGAAAACATACTCCGACGCCCTCCGTACCGCCAAAAACGAGTCCGGGCGCAAAAAACATAAAAAGGATCCTGACGGCATCGGTACCGCCGAAAACAACTCTGGGCGCGCACAACATCAAAACGGGACCCGAATACCTCGGTACCGCCGAAAATGAGTCCGGGCACGCAAAATAAGTAAACGGGACCCGACGCCATCGGTACAGCCGAAAACGAGTCCTGGAGCGAAAAACCTGAAAACGGTACACGACGCCCTCGGTACCGCCGAAAACGAGTCCGGGCGCACAAAACATGAAAAAGGAATTAGACGCCCTCGGTACCGCCCAAAATGAGTCCGGGCGCGCAAAACATGAAAAAGGGACCCGACGCCCTCAGTACCGTCGAAAATGAGTCCGAGACCCGACGCCCACGGTACCGTCGAAAACGAATCTGGGAGCGCAAAACAAGAGAACGAGATCCGAAGCCCTCGGTACCGCCGAAAACGAGTCCGGGCGCGCAAAATATGAAAACGGGACCGACGCCCTCATGTACCGAAAACGAGTCCGGGCGCGCAAAATATGAAAACAGGACCCGACGCCCTCGGTACCGCCGAAAATGAGTCCGAGCGCGCAAAACATGATAACGGGACCCGACGCCCTCGGTAGCGCCGAAAACGAGTCCGGGCACACAAAACATAAAAAGGATCCCGACGGCCTCAGTACAGCCGAAAACAAGTCCGGGCGCGCACAACATCAAACCGGGACTCGAATCCCTCGGTACCGCCGAAAACGAGTCCGAGCACGCAAAACATGTAAACGGGACCCGACGCCATCGGTACCGCCGAAAACGAGTCCTGGAGCGAAATACATGAAAATGGGACACGACGCCCTCCGTACCACCGAAAACGAGTCCGGGCGCGCAAAACATGAAAACGGGACCCGACGCCCTCGGTACCGCCGAAAATGAGTCCGGGCGCGCAAAACTTGAAAGCGGGACCCGACGCCATCGGTCTCGCCGAAAACGAGTTCGGGAGCGTAAAACTTGAAAGCGGGACCCGACGCCATCGGTACAGCCGAAAACAAGTCCGGGCGGGCACAACATCAAAACGGGACCCGAATCCTCATCGCCGAAACGAGTTCGGAACGCAAAACATGTAAACGGGACCCGACGCCATCGTTACCGCCGAAAACGAGTCCTAGAGCGAAAAACATGAAAACGGGACACGACGCCTCGCATCGCCGAAACGAGTCCGGCGCACAAAACATGAAAACGGGACCCGACGCCCTCGGCACCGCCCAAAATGAGTCCGGGCGCGCAAAACAAGAAAAAGGGACCCGACGCCCTCGGTACCGTCGAAAATGAGTTCGGGACCCGACGCCCTCGGTACTGTCGAAAATGAGTTCGGGCGCGC
Source organism: Schoenoplectus tabernaemontani (assembly GCA_037127355.1). Lineage (NCBI taxonomy): Eukaryota > Viridiplantae > Streptophyta > Magnoliopsida > Poales > Cyperaceae > Schoenoplectus > Schoenoplectus tabernaemontani. Next base: position 12,867,377 of record CM073750.1, on the reverse strand, counting down.
AAAACAAGAGAACGAGACCCGACGCCATCGGTACCGCCGAAAATATGAAAGCGGGACCCGACGCCTCGGTACCGCTGAAAACGAGTTCGGGCGCGCAAAATATGAAAACGGGACCCGACGCCCTCGGTACCCCGGAAACGAGTCCGGGCGCGCAAAACATGAAAACGGGACCCGACGCCCTCGGTACCGCCGAAAAAGAGTCCGGGCGCGCAAAATATGAAAACAGGACCCGACGGCCTCGGTACCGCCGAAAACAAGTCCGGCGCGCACAACATCAAAACGGGACCCGAATCCCTCGGTACCGCCGAAAACGAGTCCGGGAACGCAAAACATGTAAAAGGAATCAGACGCCCTCGGTGCCGCCAAAAATGAGTCCGGGCGCGCAAAACATGAAAAAGGGACCCGACGCCCTCAGTACCGTCGAAAATGAGTCCGGGACCCGACGCCCCCGATACCGTCGAAAATGAGTCCGGGCGCGCAAAACAAGAGAACGAGACCCGACGCCATCGGTTCTGCCGAAAACATGAAAGCGGGACCCGACGCCTCGCACCGCCGAAACGACTCGGACGCGCAAAATATGAAAACGGGACCGACGCCCTCGCACCGCCGAAAATGATTCCAGGCGCGCAAAATATGAAAACGGGACCCGACGCCCTCGGTACCGCCGAAAATGAGTCTCGGAGCGCAAAAGTTGAAAACGGTATTCGACGCCCTCGGTACAACCGAAAACGAGTCCGGGCGCGCAAAACATGAAAACGGGACCCGACGCCCTCGGTACCCCCGGAAACGAGTCCGGTCGCGCAAAACATGAAAACGGGACCCGACTCCCTCGATACCGCCGAAAAAGAGTCCGGGCGCGCAAAACATGAAAACGGGATCCGACGCCCTCGGTACCGCCGAAAATGAGTCGGGGCGCGCAAAACATGAAAACGGGACCCGACGCCCTCGGTACCGCCGAATACATGAAAGCGGGACCCGACGCCCTCGGTACCGCCGAAAACGAGTCCGGGCGCGCAAAACATGAAAACGGGATCCGAAGCCCTCGATGCACCGCCGAAAATGAGTCCGGCGCGCAAAACATGATAACGGAACCCGACGCCCTCGGTACCGCCGAAAACGGGTCCGGGCGCTTAAATCATGAAAACAGACTCTAACGCCCTCCGTACCGCCAAAAACGAGTCCGAGCGCAAAAAATATAAAAAGGATCCTGACGGCCTCGGTACCGCCGAAAACAAGTCCGGGCGGGCACAACATCAAAACGGGACCCGAATCCCTCGGTACCGCCGAAAACGAGTCCGGGCATGCAAAACATGTAAACGGGACCCGACAACATCGGTACCGCCGAAAACGAGTCTCGGCGCGCAAAACATGAAAACGGGACCCGACGCCCTTGGTACCGCCGAGAACGAGTTCGGGACCCGACGCCCTCGGTACCGCCGAAAATGAGTCCGTGCGCACAAAATATGAAAACGGGACCCGACGCCCTCGGTACCGCCGAAAACAAGTCCGAGCGGGCACAACATCAAAACGGGACCCGAATCCCTCGGTACCGCCGAAAATAAGTCCGGGAACGCAAAACCTGTAAACGGGACCCGACGCCATCGGTACCGCCGAAACGAGTCTAGGCGCGCAAAACATGAAAACGGGACCCGACGCCCTTGGTACCGCCGAGAACGAGTCCGGGACCCGACGCCCTCGGTACCGCCAAAAATGAGTCCAGGAGCGCAAAACATGAAAACGGGACCCGACGCCCTCCGTACCACCGAAAATGAGTCTCGGAGTGCAAAAGTTGAAAACGGGATCCGACGCCCTCGGTACCGCCGAAAACAAGTCCGGGAGCGCACAACATCAAAACGGGACCCGAATCCCTCGGTACCGCCGAAAACGAGTCCGGGAACGCAAAACATGAAAAAGGAATTAGACGCCCCCGGTACCGCCAAAATGAGTCCAGGCGCGCAAAACATGAAAAAGGGACCCGACGCCCGGTACCGTCGAAAATGAGTCCGGGACTCGACGCCCACGGTACCGTCGACAACGAGTGGGGGAGCGCAAAACAAGAGAACGAGATCCGAAGCCATCGGTACCGCTGAAAACATGAAAGTGGGACCCGACGCCCTCGGTACCGCCGAAAACGAGTCCGGGCGCGCAAAATATGAAAACGGGACATGACGCCCTCGGTACAGCAGAAAACGAGTCCGGGCGCGCAACACATGAAAACGGGACCCGACTTCCTCGGTACCGCCGAAAATGAGTCCGGGCGCGCAAAATATGAAAACGGGACCCGACGCCCTCGGTACCGCCGAAAATGAGTCCGGGCGCGCAAAACATGATAACGGGACCCGACGCCCTCGGTACCGCCGAAAACGGGTCCGGGCGCTTAAATCATGAAAACAGACTCTGACGCCCTCCGTACCGCCTAAAACGAGTCCGGGCACAAAAAACATAAAAAGGATCCCGACGGCCTCAGTACAGCCGAAAACAAGTCCGGGCGCGCACAACATCAAAACGGGACCCGAATCCTTCGGTACCGCCGAAAACGAGTCCGGGCACGCAAAACATGTAAACGGGACCCGACGCCATCGGTACCGCCGAAAACGAGTCTGGAGCGAAATACATGAAAATGGGACACGACGCCCTCCGTACCACCGAAAACGAGTCCGGGCGCGCAAAACATGAAAACGGGACCCGACGCCCTCGGTACCGCCGAGAACGAGTCCGGGACCCGACGCCCACGATACCGCCGAAAATGAGTCCGGGCGCGCAAAATATGAAAACGGGACCCGACGCCCTCGGTATCGCCGAAAACGAGTTCGGGAGCGCAAAACTTGAAAGCGGGACCCGACGCCATCGGTATCGCCGAAAACGAGTCCGGGCGCGCAAAACATGAAAAAGGAATCGACGCCCTCGCATCGCGTAAAACGAGTCCGGGCGCGCAAAACAAGAAAAAGGAATCAGACGCCCTCGGTACCGCCCAAAATGAGTCCGGGCGCGCAAAACATGAAAAAGGGACCCGACGCCATCAGTACCGTCGAAAATGAGTCCGGACCCGACGCCCACGCATGCCGTCGAAAATGAGTCCGGCGCGCAAAACAAGAGAACGAGACCCGACGCCATCGTACCGCCGAAAACATGAAAGCGGGACACGACGCCCTCACCGCCGAAACGACTCTGGACGCGCAAAATATGAAAACGGGACCCGACGCCCTCGCTACCGCCGAAAATGAGTCCGGGCGCGCAAAATATGAAAACGGGATCCTACGCCCTCGGTACAGCCGAAAACGAGTCCGGGCGCGCAAAACATGAAAACGGGACCCGACGCCCTCGGTACCCCCGGAAACGAGTCCGGTCGCGCAAAACATGAAAACGGGACCCGACTCCCTCGGTACCGCCGAAAAAGAGTCCGGGCGCGCAAAACATGAAAATGGGATCCGACGCCCTCGGTACCGCCGAAAATGAGTCGGGGCGCGCAAAATATGAAAACGGGACCCGACGCCCTCGGTACCGCCGAAAACGATTCCGGGCGCGCAAAATATGAAAACGGGACCCGACGCCCTCGGTACCCCCGGAAACGAGTCCGGGCGCGCAAAACATGAAAACGGTACCCGACTCCCTCGGTACCGCCGAAAAAGAGTCCGGGCGCGCAAAACATGAAAACGGGATCCGACGCCCTCGGTACCGCCGAAAATGAGTCGGGGCGCGCAAAACATGAAAACGGGACCCGACGCCCTCGGTACCGCCGAAAAAGGATCTTGGCACGCAAAACATGAAAACAGACTCCGACGCCCTCCGTACCGCTAAAAACGAGTTCAGGCGCAAAAAACATAAATAGGATCCCGACGGCCTCGGTACCGCCGAAAACAAGTCCGGGCGCGCACAACATCAAAACGGGACCCGAATCCCTCGATACCGCCGAACACGAGTCCGGGAGCGCAAAACATGAAAACGGGACCCGAAGCCCTCCGTACCACCGAAAATGAGTCTCGGAGCGCAAAAGTTGAAAACGGGATCCGACGCCCTCGTACAGCCGAAAACGAGTCCGGGCGCGCAAAACATGAAAACGGGACCCAACGCCCTCGGTACCGTCGAAAAAGAGTCCGGGTGCGCAAAACATGAAAACGGGATCCGAAGCCCTCGCTAGCGCCGAAAATGAGTCCGAGCGCGCAAAACATGAGAACGGGACCCGACGCCCTCGCATCGCCGAAACGGTCCGGCGCTTAAATCATGAAAACGGGACTCGACGCCCTCCGTACCGCCAAAAACGAGTCCGGCTCAAAAAACATAAAAAGGATCCCGACGGCCTCGCATACCGCCGAAACGAGTCCGGCGGGCACAACATCAAAACGGGACCCGAATCCTCGCACCGCCGAAAACGAGTCCGGCACGCAAAACATGTAAACGGGACCCGACGCCATCGGTACCGCCGAAAACGAGTCCTGGAGCGAAATACATGAAAATGGGACACGACGCCCTCCGTACCACCGAAAACGAGTCTGGGCGCGAAAAACATGAAAAAGGGACCCGACGCCCTCGGTACCGCCGAGAACGAGTCCGGGACCCGACGCCCACGATACCGCCGAAAATGAGTCCGGGCGCGCAAAATATGAAAACGGGACCCGACGCCCTCGGTATCGCCGAAAACGAGTTCGGGAGCGCAAAACTTGAAAGCGGGACCCGACGCCATCGGTATCGCCGAAAACGAGTCCGGGCGCGCAAAACATGAAAAAGGAATCAGACGCCCTCGGTACCGCAAAAACGAGTCCGGGCGCGCAAAACATGAAAAAGGAATCAGACGCCCTCGGTACCGCCCAAAATGAGTCCGGGCGCGCAAAACATGAAAAAGGGACCCGACGCCCTCAGTACCGTCGAAAATGAGTCCGGACCCGACGCCCACGATGCGTCGAAAATGAGTCCGGCGCGCAAAACAAGAGAACGAGACCCGACGCCATCGGTACCGCCGAAAACATGAAAGCGGGACCCGACGCCCTCGGTACCGCCGAAAACGACTCTGGACGCGCAAAATATGAAAACGGGACCCGACGCCCTCGCTACCGCCGAAAATGAGTCCGGGCGCGCAAAATATGAAAACGGGATCCTACGCCCTCGTACAGCCGAAAACGAGTCCGGGCGCGCAAAACATGAAAACGGGACCCGACGCCCTCGGTACCCCCGGAAACGAGTCCGGTCGCGCAAAACATGAAAACGGGACCCGACTCCCTCGGTACCGCCGAAAAAGAGTCCGGGCGCGCAAAATATGAAAGTGGGATCCGACGCCCTCTGTACCGCCGAAAATGAGTCGGGGCGCGCAAAATATGAAAACGGGACCCGACGCCCTCGGTACCGCCGAAAACGATTCGGGCGCGCAAAATATGAAAACGGGACCCGACGCCCTCGCACCCCGAAACGAGTCCGGCGCGCAAAACATGAAAACGGTACCCGACTCCCGCACCGCCGAAAAGAGTACGGCGCGCAAAACATGAAAACGGGATCCGACGCCCCTCGTGACCGCCGAAAATGAGTCGGGCGCGCAAAACATGAAAACGGGACCGACGCCCTCGTGCACCGCCGAAAAAGGATCTTGGCACGCAAAACATGAAAACGGGACTCCGACGCCCTCCGTACCGCTAAAAACGAGTTCGGGCGCAAAAAAACATAAATAGGATCGACGCCTCTCGTGCATCGCCGAAAACAAGTCCGGGCGCGCACTACATCAAAACGGGACCCGAATCCCTCGATACCGCCGAAAACGAGTCCGGGAGCGCAAAACATGATAACGGGACCCGAAGCCCTCCGTACCACCGAAAATGAGTCTCGGAGCGCAAAAGTTGAAAAAGGGATCCGACGCCCTCGGTACAGCCGAAAACGAGTCCGGGCGCGCAAAACATGAAAACGGGACCCAACGCCCTCGGTACCGTCGAAAAAGAGTCCGGGTGCGCAAAACATGAAAACGGGATCCGAAGCCCTCGGTACCGCCGAAAATGAGTCCGGGCGCGCAAAACATGATAACGGGACCCGACGCCCTCGGTACCGCCGAAAACGGGTCCGGGCCCTTAAATCATGAAAACAGACTCTGACGCCCTCCGTACCGCCAAAAACGAGTCCGGGCTCAAAAAACATAAAAAGGATCCTGACGGCCTCGATACCGCCGAAAACAAGTCCGGGCGGGCACAACATCAATACGGGACCCGAATCCCTCGGTACCACCGAAAACGAGTCCGGGCATGCAAAACATGTAAACATGACCAGACACCATCGGTACCGCCGAAAACGAGTCTGGGCGCGCAAAACATGATAAAGGGACCCGACGCCCTCGGTACCGCCGAGAACGAGTCCAAGACCCAACGCCCTCGGTACCGCCGAAAATGAGTCCGGGCGCGCAAAATTTGAAAACGGGACCCGACGCCCTCGGTATCGCCGAAAACGAGTTCGGGAGCGCAAAACTTGAAAATGGGACCGGACGCCCTCGGTACAGCTGAAAACGAGTCCGGGCGCGCAAAATATGAAAACAGGACCCGACGCCCTCGGTACCGTCGAAAATGAGGCCGAGCGCGCAAAACATGATAACGGGACCCGACGCCCTCGGTACCGCCGAAAACGAGTCCGGGCACAAAAAACATAAAAAGGATCCCGACGGCCTCAGTACAGCCGAAAACAAGTCCGGGCGCGCACAACATCAAACCGGGACTCGAATCCCTCGGTACCGCCGAAAACGAGTCCTGGAGCGAAATACATGAAAATGGGACACGACGCCCTCCGTACCACCGAAAACGAGTCTGGGCACGCAAAACATGAAAACGAGACCCGACGCCCTCGGTACCGCCGAGAACGAGTCCGGGACCCGACGCCCTCGGTACCGCCGAAAATGAGTCCGGGCGCGCAAAACTTGAAAGCGGGACCCGACGCCATCGGTATCGCCGAAAACGAGTTCGGGAGCGCAAAACTTGAAAGCGGGACCCGACGCCATCGGTACCGCCGAAAACAAGTCCGGGCGGGCACAACATCAAAACGGGACCCGAATCCCTCGGTACCGCCGAAAACGAGTTCGGGAACGCAAAACATGTAAACGGGACCCGACGCCATCGTTACCGCCGAAAACGAGTCCTGGAGCGAAAAACATGAAAACGGGACACGACGCCCTCGGTACCGCCGAAAACGAGTCCGGGCGCGCAAAACATGAAAACGGGACCCGACGCCCTCGACACCGCCCAAAATGAGTCCGGGCGCGCAAAACAAGAAAAAGGGACCCGACGACCTCGGTACCGTCGAAAATGAGTTCGGGACCCGACGCCCTCGTACCGTCGAAAACGAGTTCGGGCGCGCAAAACAAGAGAACGAGACCCGACGCCATCGGTACCGCCGAAAATATGAAAGCGGGACCCGACGCCCTCGGTACCGCCGAAAACGAGTTCGGGCGCGCAAAATATGAAAACGGGACCCGACGCCCTCGGTACCCCCGGAAACGAGTCCGGGCGCGCAAAACATGAAAACGGGACCCGACGCCCTCGGTACCGCCGCAAAAGAGTCCGGGCGCGCAAAATATGAAAACAGGACCCGACGGCCTCGGTACCGCCGAAAACAAGTCGGGCGCGCACAACATCAAAACGGGACCCGAATCCCTCGGTACCGCCGAAAACGAGTCCGGGAACGCAAAACATGTAAAAGGAATCAGACGCCCTCGGTGCCGCCAAAAATGAGTCCGGGCGCGCAAAACATGAAAAAAGGGACCGACGCCCTCGCACTGGCGTCGAAAATGAGTCGGGACCCGACGCCCCGATACCGTCGAAAATGAGTCCGGGCGCGCAAAACAAGAGAACGAGACCCGACGCCATCGGCTCGCCGAAAACATGAAAGCGGGACCCGACGCCCTCGGTACCGCCGAAAACGACTCCGGACGCGCAAAATATGAAAACGGGACCTGACGCCCTCGGTACCGCCGAAAATGAGTCCGGGCGCGCAAAATATGAAAACAGGACCCGACGCCCTCGGTACCGCCGAAAATGAGTCTCGGAGCGCAAAAGTTGAAAACGGGATTCAACGCCCTCGATAAACCGAAAACGAGTCCGGGCGCGCAAAACATGAAAACGGGACCGACGCCCTCGGTACCCCGAAACGAGTCCGGCGCGCAAAACATGAAAACGGGACCCGACGCCCTCGGTACCGCTGAATACATGAAAGTGGGACCCGACGCCCTCGGTACCGCCAAAAATGAGTCCGGGAGCGCAAAACATGAAAACGGGATCCGAAGCCCTCGGTACCGCCGAAAATGAGTCCGGGCGCGCAAAACATGATAACGGGACCCGACGCCCTCGGTACTGCCGAAAACGGGTCCGGGCGCTTAAATCATGAAAACGGGACTCTAACGCCCTCGTTCGCCAAAACGAGTCGGGGCGCAAAAAATATAAAAAGGATCCGACGGCCTCTCGCATCGCCGAAAACAAGTCCGGCGGGCACAACATCAAAACGGGACCCGAATCCCTCGCATCGCCGAAAACGAGTCCGGGCATGCAAAACATGTAAACGGGACCGGACACCATCGGTACCGCCGAAAACGAGTCTCGGCGCGCAAAACATGAAAACGGGACCCGACGCCCTCGGTACCGCCGAGAACGAGTCCGGGACCCGACGCCCTCGGTACCGCCGAAAACGAGTCCGGGCGCGCAAAACTTGAAAGCGGGACCCGACGCCATCGGTATCGCCGAAAACGAGTTCGGGAGCGCAAAACTTGAAAGCGGGACCGACGCCGTCGTGCCGCCGAAAACAAGTCCGGGCGGGCACAACATCAAAACGGGACCCGAATCCCCTCGTACCGCCGAAACGAGTTCGGGAACGCAAAACATGTAAACGGGACCCGACGCCATCGTTACCGCGAAAACGAGTCTGGAGCGAAAATCATGAAAACGGGACACGACACCCTCGTGCCGCCGAAACGAGTCCGGCGCGCAAAACATGAAAACGGGACCGACGCACTTGACACCGCCCAAAATGAGTCGGCGCGCAAAACAAGAAAAAGGGACCGACGCCCCTGTAACGTCGAAAATGAGTTCGGGACCCGACGCCCTCGTGCGTCGAAAACGAGTTCGGGCGCGCAAAACAAGAGAACGAGACCCGACGCCATGCAGTGCCGCCGAAAATATGAAAGCGGGACCGACGCGCCCTCGTATCGATGAAAACGAGTTCGGGCGCGCAAAATATGAAAACGGGACCCGACGCCCTCGGTACCCCGAAACGAGTCGGCGCGCAAAACATGAAAACGGGACCGACGCCCTCGTGCGCCGAAAAGAGTCGGGCGCGCAAAATATGAAAACGGGACCGACGCCTCGGTGACGAAGAAAACAAGTCCGGCGCGCAAAACATCAAAACGGGACCCGAATCCCTCGATGCCGCCGAAACGAGTCGGAACGCAAAACATGTAAAAGGAATCGACGCCCTCGGTGCCGCCAAAAATGAGTCCGGCGCGCAAAACATGAAAAAGGGACCCGACGCCCTCGTGACGCGATGCGTCGAAAATGAGTCCGGGACCCGACGCCTCGATACCGTCGAAAATGAGTCCGGCGCGCAAAACAAGAGAACGAGACCCGACGCCATCGGTGCAGAAAACAGTCGAGGGCGCAAAACATGAAAGCGGGACCCGAAGCCCTCGCATGCCTCGAAAATGAGTCGGGCGCGCAAAACATGATAACGGGACCGACGCCCTCGGTACTGCGAAAACGAGTCCGGGCGCTTAAATCATGAAAACAGACTCTAACGCCCTCCGTACCGCCAAAAATGAGTCCGGGCGCAAAAAATATAAAAAGGATCCTGACGGCCTCGGTACCGCCGAAAACAAGTCCGGGCGGGCACAACATCAAAACGGGACCCGAATCCCTCGGTACCGCCGAAAACGAGTCCGGGCATGCAAAACATGTAAACGGGACCCGACACCATCGGTACCGCCGAAAACGAGTATAGGCGCGCAAAACATGAAAACGGGACCCGACGCCCTCGGTACCGCAGAAAATGAGTCCGTGCGCGCAAAATATGAAAACGGGACCCGACGCCCTCGGTATCGCCGAAAACGAGTTCGGGAGCGCAAAACTTGAAAGCGGGACCCGACGCCATCGGTACCGCCGAAAACAAGTCCGAGCGGGCACAACATCAAAACGGGACCCGAATCCCTCGGTACCGCCGAAAATGAGTCCGGGAACGCAAAACCTCTAAACGGGACCCGACGCCATCGGTACCGCCGAAAACGAGTCTAGGCGCGCAAAACATGAAAACGGGACCCGACGCCCTCAGTACCGTCGAAAATGAGTCCAGGAGCGCAAAACATGAAAACGAGACCCGACGCCCTCCGTACCACCGAAAATGAGTCTCGGAGCGCAAAAGGTGAAAACGGGATCCGACGCCCTCGGTACCGCCGAAAACAAGTCCGGGCGCGCACTACATCAAAACGGGACCCGAATCCCTCGGTACCGCCGAAAACGCGTCCGGGAACGCAAAACATGAAAAAGGAATTAGACTCCCCCGGTACCGCCAAAATGAGTCCGGGCGCGCAAAACATGAAAAAGGGACCCGACGCCCTCGGTACCGTCGAAAATGAGTCCGGGACTCGACGCCCACGGTACCGTCGAAAACGAGTCTGGGAGCGCAAAACAAGAGAACGAGATCGGAAGCCATCGGTACCGCTGAAAACATGAAAGTGGGACCCGACGCCCTCGGTACCGCCGAAAACGAGTCCGGGCGCGCAAAATATGAAAACGGGACCCGACGTCCTCGGTACAGCAGAAAACGAGTCCGGGCGCGCAACACATGAAAACGGGACCCGACTTCTCGGTGCACGCCGAAATGAGTGAGTCGGGCGCGCAAAATATGAAAACGGGACCCGACGCCCTCGGTACCGCCGAAAATGAGTCCGGGCGCGCAAAACATGATAACGGGACATGACGCCCTCGCATGCGCCGAAAACGGTCCGGGGCGCTTAAATCATGAAAACGGGACTCGACGCCCCGTACCGCCAAAAGGAGTCGGGGCGCAAAAACATAAAAAGGATCCGACGGCCTCGATGCGCCGAAAACAAGTCCGGCGGGCACAACATCAAAACGGGACCCGACACCCTCGATACGCACCGAAAACGAGTCAGGGCGCGCAAAATTTGAAAACGGGACCCGACGCCCTCGGTATCGCCAAAACGAGTTCGGGAGCGCAAAACTTGAAAGCGGGACCGGACGCCCTCGGTACAGCTGAAAACGAGTCCGGGCGCGCAAAATATGAAAACAGGACCCGACGCCCTCGGTACCGCCGAAAATGAGTCCGAGCGCGCAAAACATGATAACGGGACCCGACGCCCTCGGTACCGTCGAAAACGAGTCCGGGCACAAAAAACATAAAAAGGATCCCGACGGCCTCAGTACAGCCGAAAACGAGTTCGGGAGCGCAAAACTTGAAAGCGGGACCGGACGCCCTCGGTACAGCTGAAAACGAGTCCGGGCGCGCAAAATATGAAAACAGGACCCGACGCCCTCGGTACCGCCGAAAATGAGTCCGAGCGCGCAAAACATGATAACGGGACCCGACGCCCTCGGTACCGCCGAAAACGAGTCCTGGAGCGAAATACATGAAAATGGGACACGACGCCCTCCGTACCACCGAAACGAGTCGGGCGCGCAAAACATGAAAACGGGACCGACGCCTCCTGCGCCGAAAATCGCCGAGAACGAGTCCGGACCCGACGCCCACGATACCGCCGAAAATGAGTCCGGGCGCGCAAAACAAGAGAACGAGACCCGACGCCATCGTCCGCGCAAAACATGAAAGCGGGACCCGACGCCCTCGTGCCGCCGAAAACGACTCGGACGCGCAAATATGAAAACGGGACCACGACGCCTCGGTGCACCGCCGAAATGAGTCGGGCGCGCAAAATATGAAAACGGGACCGACGCCCTCGTGCACCGCCGAAAATGAGTCGGGCGCGCAAAATATGAAAACGGGACCGACGCCCTCGCACCGCCGAAAATGAGTCTCGGAGCGCAAAAGTTGAAAACGGGATTCGACGCCCTCGGTACAACCGAAACGAGTCGGCGCGCAAAACATGAAAACGGGACCCGACGCCCTCGGTACCCGCGAAACGAACGAGTCCGTCGCGCAAAACATGAAAACGGGACCGACGCCCTCGATGCGTAGAAAAGAGTCGGGCGCGCAAAGCATGAAAACGGGATCCGACGCCCTCGATGCCGCCGAAAATGAGTCGGGCGCGCAAAACATGAAAACGGGACCCGACGCCCCTGATGCGAAACGAGTCGCGCGAATACATGAAAGCGGGACCCGACGCCCTCGATGCCGCGCGAAAACGAGTCCGAGCGCGCAAAACATGAAAACGGGATCCGAAGCCCTCGCATGCCGCCGAAAATGAGTCGGGCGCGCAAAACATGATAACGGGACCCGACGCCCTCGTGCCGCGAAAAAACGGTCGGGCACTTAAATCATGAAAATAGACTCTAACGCCTCCGTACCGCCAAAAACGAGTCAGGGGCGCAAAAAATATAAAAAGGATCCCGACGGCCTCGCACCGCCGAAAACAAGTCCGGGCGGGCACTACATCAAAACGGGACCGCCCTCGGTGCCGAAAACGAGTCGGGCATGCAAAACATGTAAACGGGACCCGACGCCATCGGCATCGCCGAAAACGAGTCGGGAGCGCAAAACATGAAAACGGGACACGACGCCCTCAGTGCCCCGAAACGAGTCCGGGACACGACGCCACTCGATGCATGAAAATGAATCCGTGCGCGCAAAATATAAAAACGGGACCGACGCCCTCGGTATCGCCGAAAACGAGTTCGGGAGCGCAAAACATGAAAGCGGGACCGACGCCATCGGATCGCCGAAAACAAGTCCGAGCGGCAAAACATCAAAACGGGACCGAATCCTCGTGCACCGCCGAAAATGAGTCGGGAACGCAAAACATGAAAACGGGACCGACGCCATCGATGCCGCCGAAAACGAGTCGGGGCGCGCAAAACATTAAAACGGGACCGACGCCCTCGTACCGCCGAGAACGAGTCCGGGACCGGGACCCGACGCCCTCGATGCGTCGAAAATGAGTCGGGGAGCGCAAAACATGAAAACGGGACCGACGCCCTCGTACCACCGAAAATGAGTCTCGGAGCGCAAAAGTTGAAAACGGGATCCGACGCCCTCGTGCACCGCCGAAACGAGTCCGGGCGCGCAAAACATGAAAACGGGACCGACGCCCTCGGTACCCCGAAACGAGTCCGGTCGCGCAAAACATGAAAACGGGACCCGACGCCCTCGATGCCGCGAAAAGAGTCGGGCGCGCAAAACATGAAAATGGGATCAGACGCCCTCGGTACCGCCGAAAATGAGTCGGGCGCGCAAAATATGAAAACGGGACCCGACGCCCTCGGTACCGCCGGAAACGAGTCCGGGCGCGCAAAATATGAAAACGGGACCGACGCCCTCGGTACCCGGAAACGAGTCGGGCGCGCAAAACATGAAAACGGGACCGACTCCCCCGCGACCGCCCAGAAAAAGAGTCCGGGCGCGCAAAACATGAAAACGGGATCCGACGCCCTCGTGCACCGCCGAAAATGAGTCGGGGCGCGCAAAACATGAAAACGGGACCGACGCTCTCGTGCCGCTGCCAGAAAAGGATCTTGGCACGCAAAACATGAAAACAGACTCCGACGCCCTCCGTACCGCTAAAAACGAGTCCGGGCGCAAAAAACATAAATAGGATCCCGACGGCCTCGGCACCGCCGAAAACAAGTCCGGGCGCGCACAACATCAAAACGGGACCGAATCCCTCGGTACCGCCGAAAATGAGTCCGGGAACGCAAAACATGTAAACGGGACCCGAAGCCATCGGTAGCGCCGAAACGAGTCCTGGAGCGAAAAACATGAAATCGGGACAAGTCGCCCTCGGTAATGCCGAAAACGAGTCCGGGCGCGCAAAATATGAAAACGGGACCCGACGCCCTCGGTATCGCCGAAAACGAGTCCGGGCGCGCAAAACATGAAAAAGGAATCAGACGCCCTCGGTAGCGCCCAAAATGAGTCCGGGCGCGCAAAACATGAAAAAGGGACCGACGCCCTCGTTACCGTCGAAAATGAGTCCGGGACCCGACACCCACGGTACCGTCGAAAATGAGTCCGGGCGCGCAAAACAAGAGAACGAGACCCGACGCCATCGGTACCTTCGAAGACACGAAAGCGGGACCCGACGCCCTCGGTACCGCCGAAAACTACTCTGGGCGCGCAAAATATGAAAACGGGACCCGACGCCCTCGATACGCGAAAACGAGTCCGGGAGCGCAAAACATGAAAACGGGACCCGACGCCCTCCGTACCACCGAAAATGAGTCTCGGAGCGCAAAAGTTGAAAACGGGATCCGACGCCCTCGGTACAGGCGAAAACGAGTCCGGGCGCGCAAAACATGAAAACGGGACCCCACGCCCTCGGTACCGCCGAAAAAGAGTCCAGTGCGCAAAACATGAAAACGGGATCCGAAGCCCTCGGTACCGCGAAAATGAGTCCGGGCGCGCAAAACATGATAACGGGACCGACGCCCTCGGTACCGCCGAAAACGGGTCCGGGCGCTTAAATCATGAAAACAGACTCTGACGCCCTCTGTACCGCCAAAAAGGAGTCCGGGCGCAAAAAACATAAAAAGGATCCTGATGGCCTCGGTACCGCCGAAAACAAGTCCGGGCGGGCACAACATCAAAACGGGACCCGACACCATCGGTACCGCCGAAAACGAGTCTGGGCGCGCAAAATTTGAAAACGGGACCCGACGCCCTCGGTATCGCCCAAACGAGTTCGGGAGCGCAAAACTTGAAAGCGGGACCGGACGCCCTCGGTACAGCTGAAAACGAGTCCGGGCGCGCAAAATATGAAAACAGGACCCGACGCCCTCGGTACCGCCGAAAATGAGTCCGAGCGCGCAAAACATGATAACGGGACCCGACGCCCTCGATGCCGTCGAAACGAGTCGGGCGCAAAAAACATAAAAAGGATCCCGACGCGCCTCGTCTCGCCCGAAAACGAGTTCGGGAGCGCAAAACATGAAAGCGGGACCGACGCCCTCGTGCGTGCGAAAACGAGTCGGGCGCGCAAAACATGAAAACGGGACCGACGCCCTCGATGCCGCCGAAAATGAGTCCGAGCGCGCAAAACATGATAACGGGACCCGACGCCCTCGGTACCGCCGAAAACGAGTCTGGAGCGAAATACATGAAAATGGGACACGACGCCCTCCGTACCACCGAAAACGAGTCTGGGCGCGCAAAACATGAAAACGGGACCGACGCCCCGCACCTCGAAAACCGCGCGAAACGAGTCCGGGACCCGACGCCCACGATACCGCCGAAAATGAGTCGGGCGCGCAAAACAGAGAACGAGACCGACGCCATCGGTGCGCCAGAAAACATGAAAGCGGGAAGCCCGACGCAAAACATGAAAGCGGGACCGACGCCCTCGATGCCGAAAACGACTCCGGACGCGCATAATATGAAACGGGACCGACGCCCTCGTCGCCGCCGAAAATGAGTCCGGCGCGCAAAACATGAAAACGGGACCCGACGCCCTCGGTACCGCCGAAAATGAGTCCTGGCGCGCAAAATATGAAAACAGGACCCGACGCCCTCGGTACCGCCGAAAATGAGTCTCGGAGCGCAAAAGTTGAAAACGGGATTCGACGCCCTCGGTACAACCGAAAACGAGTCCGGGCGCGCAAAACATGAAAACGGGAGCCGACGCCCTCGGTACCCCCGGAAACGAGTCCGGTCGCGCAAAACATGAAAACGGGACCCGACTCCCTCGATACCGCCGAAAAAGAGTCGGGCGCGCAAAGCATGAAAACGGGATCCGACGCCCTCGGTACCGCCGAAAATGAGTCGGGCGCGCAAAACATGAAAACGGGACCCGACGCCCTCGGTACCGCGAATACATGAAAGCGGGACCCGACGCCCTCGGTACCGCCGAAAACGAGTCCGAGCGCGCAAAACATGAAAACGGGATCCGAAGCCCTCGGTACCGCCGAAAATGAGTCCGGGCGCGCAAAACATGATAACGGGACCCGACGCCCTCGATGCGCGAAAACGGTCGGCGCTTAAATCATGAAACGGGACTCTAACGCCCTCGTACCGCCAAAAACGAGTCGGGCGCAAAAAATATAAAAAGGATCCCGACGGCCTCGATGCCGCCGAAAACAAGTCGGGCGGGCACTACATCAAAACGGGACCGAATCCCTCGATGCCGCCGAAAACGAGTCGGGCATGCAAAACATGTAAACGGGACCCGACGCCTCGATCCGTGCGCCGAAAACGAGTATAGGCGCGCAAAACATGAAAACGGGACACGACGCCTCGGTGCGGCCGAAAATGTCGAGCAAAACGAGTCGGGACCGACGCCCTCGATGCACCGCGAAAGAAAATGAATCCGTGCGCGCAAAATATAAAAACGGGACCGACGCCCTCGGTATCGCCGAAAACGAGTTCGGGAGCGCAAAACTTGAAAAGCGGGACCGACGCCATCGGTGCCGCCGAAAACAAGTCGAGCGGGCACAACATCAAAACGGGACCGAATCCCTCGTGCATCGCCGAAAATGAGTCGGGGAACGCAAAACATGTGAAAACGGGACCCGACGCCATCGGTGCCGCCGAAAGCGAGTCTAGGCGCGCAAAACATGAAAACGGGACCGACGCCCTTGGTACCGCCGAGAACGAGTCGGGACCGACGCCCTCGCACCGTGCGTCGAAAATGAGTCCGGGAGCGCAAAACATGAAAACGGGACCGACGCCCTCTCGTACCACCGAAAATGAGTCTCGGAGCGCAAAAGTTGAAAACGGGATCCGACGCCCTCGGTAGCGCCGAAAACAAGTCCGGGCGCGCACAACATCAAAACGGGACCCGAATCCCTCGGTACCGCCGAAAACGAGTCCGGGAACGTAAAACATGAAAAAGGAATTAGACGCCCCCGGTACCGCCAAAATGAGTCCGGGCGCGCAAAACATGAAAAAGGGACCCGACGCCCTCGGTACCGTCGAAAATGATTCCGGGACTCGACGCCCTCGGTGCGTCGAAAACGAGTGCGGGAGCGCAAAACAAGAGAACGAGATCGGAAGCCATCGGTGCGAGTCGGGAGCGAAAACATGAAAGTGGGACCGACGCCCTCGGTACCGCCGAAAACGAGTCCGGGCGCGCAAAATATGAAAACGGGACCCGACGCCCTCGGTACAGCAGAAAACGAGTCCGGGCGCGCAACACATGAAAACGGGACCCGACGCCCTCGGTACCGCCGAAAATGAGTCCGGGCGCGCAAAACATGAAAACGGGACCGACGCCCTCGGCATGCCGCCGAAAATGAGTCGGGCGTGCAAAACATGATAACGGGACCGACGCCCTCGATGCCGCCGAAACGGTCGGGGCGCTTAAATCATGAAAACGGGACTCGACGCCTCTCGTACCGCCTAAAACGAGTCGGGCACAAAAAACATAAAAAGGATCCCGACGCCTCATACGTAGAAAACAAGTCCGGCGCGCAAAACATCAAAACGGGACCCGAATCCCTCGGTGCCGCCGAAAACGAGTCGGGCACGCAAAACATGTAAACGGGACCGACGCCCGTCGATGCACTCGCCGAAACGAGTCTTGGAGCGAAATACATGAAAATGGGACACGACGCCCTCGTGCAACGAAAACGAGTCCGGGCGCGCAAAACATGAAAACGGGACCGACGCCCTCGGCGCCGCCGAAAATGAGTCCGGGAGCGCAAAACATGAAAACCGGACCGACGCCCTCGTACCGCGAAAATGAGTCTCGGGAGCGCAAAACTTGAAAACGGGATCCGACGCCTCTCGGTGCGCGAAAACAAGTCGGGCGCGCAAAACATGAAAACGGGACCGACGCCCTCGGTGCCGCCGAAACGAGTCGGGCGTAAAACATGAAAAAGGACCGACGCCCTCCGTGCTGCGCCAAAATGAGTCGGGCGCGCAAAACATGAAAAAGGGACCGACGCCCTCGGTGCACATCGTCGAAAATGAGTCGCGGACTGAAAACGACGCCCACGATGCGTCGAAACGAGTCGGGAGCGCAAAACATGAAAACGAGATCGGACGCCATCGATCTGGCATCGCGAAAACATGAAAACGGGACCGACGCCCTCGATGCGCGAAAACGAGTCGGGCGCGCAAAATATGAAAACGGGACCGACGCCCTCGTGCGATGCGCGAAAACGAGTCCGGGCGCGCAAAACATGAAAACGGGACCCGACCCTCGATGCCGAAAATGAGTCGGGCGCGCAAAACATGAAAACGGGACCC
Source organism: Schoenoplectus tabernaemontani (assembly GCA_037127355.1). Classification (NCBI taxonomy): domain Eukaryota; kingdom Viridiplantae; phylum Streptophyta; class Magnoliopsida; order Poales; family Cyperaceae; genus Schoenoplectus; species Schoenoplectus tabernaemontani. The sequence continues at coordinate 12,849,059 of CM073750.1, read as the reverse complement.
GACGCCCTCGATGCGCCGAAAATGAGTCGGGCGCGCAAAACATGAAACGGGACCGACGCCCTCGGTACCGCCGAAAACGGTCGGCGCGCAAAACATGAAAACGGGACTCGACGCCCTCCGTACCGCCGAAAACGAGTCGGGGCGCAAAACATAAAAACGGGATCCCGACGCCTCAGTACAGCCGAAAACAAGTCCGGGCGCGCACAACATCAAAACGGGACCCGACGCCCTCGGTATCGCCGAAAACGAGTTCGGGAGCGCAAAACTTGAAAGAGGGACCCGACGCCATTGTTATCGCCGAAAAACGAGTCCGGGCGCGCAAAACATGAAAAAAGAATCAGACGCCCTCGGTACCGCAGAGAAAACGAGTCCAGGCGCGCAAAACATGAAAAAGGAATCGACGCCCTCGTCACGCCGTCGCAAAATGAGTCGGGACCGACGCCCTCGATGCACCGTCGAAAATGAGTCGGGGCGCGCAAAACAAGAAACGAGACCGACGCCATCGGTTCCGCCGGGGCGCGAAAACATGAAAGCGGGACCGACGCCCTCGATCCGCCGAAACGACTCGGACGCGCAAAATATGAAAACGGGACCGACGCCCTCGGTGCCGCCGAAAATGAGTCCGGGCGCGCAAAATATGAAAACGGGATCCGACGCCCTCGGTGCGCCGAAACGAGTCGGGCGCGCAAAACATGAAAACGGGACCCGACGCCCTCGGTACCGGAAACGAGTCCGTTCGCGCAAAACATGAAAACGGGACCCGACTCCCTCGGTACCGCCGAAAAAGAGTCCGGGCGCGCAAAACATGAAAATGGGATCCGACGCCCTCGGTACCGCCGAAAATGAGTCGGGGCGCGCAAAATATGAAAACGGGACCCGACGCCCTCGGTACCGCCGAAAACGAGTCCGGGCGCGCAAAATATGAAAACGGGACCCGACGCCCTCGGTACCCCCGGAAACGAGTCCGGGCGCGCAAAACATGAAAACGGTACCGGACTCCCTCGGTACCGCCGAAAAAGAGTCCGGGCGCGCAAAACATGAAAACGGGATCCGACGCCCTCGGTACCGCCGAAAATGAGTCGGGGCGCGCAAAACATGAAAACGGGACCCGACGCCCTCGGTTCCGCCGAAAAAGGATCTTGGCACGCAAAACATGAAAACAGACTCGACGCCCTCCGTACCGCTAAAAACGAGTCCAGGCGCAAAAAACATAAATAGGATCCCGACGGCCTCGGTCCGCCGAAAACAAGTCGGCGCGCAAAACATCAAAACGGGACCGAATCCCTCGATCTGCCGCGAAAATGAGTCGGGGGCGCAAAACATGTAAACGGGACCGACGCCTCGTGCCGCCGAAAACGAGTCGGAGCGCAAAACATGAAACGGGACAAGACGCCCTCGTGTAATGCGAAAACGAGTCGGGCGCGCAAAATATGAAAACGGGACCCGACGCCCTCGGTATCGCCGAAAACGAGTCCGGGCGCGCAAAACATGATAACGGGACCCGACGCCCTCTGCCGTCCGCCAAAACGGAGTCGGGCGCGAGCGCAAATCATGAAAACGGGACCGACGCCCTCGTACCGCCGAAAAAACGAGTCGGGCGCAAAAACATGAAAAAGGACCCGACGCCTCGGTACCGCCGAAAACAAGTCGGGGCGGGCAAGACTTGAAAACGGGACCCGAGGCCCTCGGTACCGCCGAAACGAGTCGGCGCGCAAAACATGTAAACGGGACCCGACACCTCGATACCGCCGAAAGCGAGTCGGCGCGCAAAACATGAAAACGGGACCGACGACCTCGGTATCGCCGAAACGAGTTCGGGAGCGCAAAACATGAAACGGGACCGACGCCCTCGGTACATGAAAACGAGTCGGGCGCGCAAAATATGAAAACGGGACCGACGCCCTGCACCGCCGAGAAATGAGTCGAGCGCGCAAAACATGATAACGGGACCGACGCCCTCGATGCGTCGAAAACGAGTCGGGCGCAAAAAACATAAAAAGGATCCCGACGCCTCGTACGCGCGAAACGAGTTCGGGAGCGCAAAACATGAAAAACGGGACCGGACGCCCTCGATCTGGTGAAACGAGTCGGGCGCGCAAAATATGAAAACGGGACCGACGCCCTCATGCCGCCGAAAATGAGTCCGAGCGCGCAAAACATGATAACGGGACCCGACGCCCCTCGATGCCGCCGAAAACGAGTCTGGAGCGAAAACATGAAAATGGGACACGACGCCCTCGTACCGCCGAAAACGAGTCGGGCGCGCAAAACATGAAAACGGGACCGACGCCCTCGCGCCGAGAACGGCGCGCAAAACATGAAAACGGGACCGACGCCCTCGTATCGCCGAAACGAGTTCGGGAGCGCAAAACATGAAAACGGGACCCGACGCCCTCGATGCCGCCGAAAATAAGTCGGGCGAGCGCAAAACATCAAAACGGGACCCGACGCCCGGTGCGCGCCGAAACGAGTTCGGGAGCGCAAAACATGAAAACGGGACCGACGCCATCGTTACGCGCAGAAAACGAGTCCTAGATCGAAAAACATGAAAACGGGACACGACGCCCTCACCGCCAGAAAACGAGTCGGCGCGCAAAACATGAAAACGGGACCGACGCCCTCGGCACCGCCAGAAAATGAGTCGGCGCGCAAAACAAGAAAAAGGGACCGACCGACGCCCTCGATGCGTCGAAAATGAGTTCGGGACCGACGCGCCTCGTGCACGCGTCGAAAATGAGTTCGGGCGCGCAAAACAGAAAACGAGACCGACGCCATCGGTACCGCCGAAAACGAGTCGGGAGCGCGAAAACATGAAAACGGGACCGACGCCTCGGTGCGTGAAAACGAGTTCGGGCGCGCAAAATATGAAAATGGGACCGACGCCCTCGGTACCGCCGAAAACGAGTCGGGCGCGCAAAACATGAAAACGGGACCCGACGCCCTCGTGCAGCCGCCGAAAACGAGTCCGGCGCGCAAAACATGAAAACGGGACCGACGCCTCGTGCACCGCCGAAAACAAGTCGGGCGCGCAAAACATCAAACGGGACCCGAATCCCTCGCATGCGCCGAAACGAGTCGGGAGCGCAAAACATGAAAACGGGATCGACGCCCTCGGTCGCCAAAAATGAGTCGGCGCGCAAAACATGAAAAAAGGGACCGACGCCCTCGATCACCGTCGAAAATGAGTCGGGGGACCGGGACGACGCCCCGATGCGTCGAAAATGAGTCGGGCGCGCAAAAACGAAACGGAGACCGAGCCCGACGCCGAAAATCGAGTCGGCGAGCGCAAAACATGAAAGCGGGACCGACGCCCTCGGTCCGCCGAAACGAGTCCGGACGCGCAAAATATGAAAACGGGACCCGACGCCCTCGTGCGCGAAAATGAGTCCGGGCGCGCAAAACATGAAAACGGGACCGACGCCCTCGATGCCGCCGAAAACGAGTCGGGACGCGCAAAATATGAAAACGGGACCGACGCCTCGGTACGCCCAGAAAATGAGTCTCGGAGCGCAAAACATGAAAACGGGATTCGACGCCCTCGATCGCCGAAAACGAGTCGGGCGCGCAAAACATGAAAACGGGACCGACGCCCTCGGTACCCCCGAAGAAACGAGTCGGTCGCGCAAAACATGAAAACGGGACCGACGCCCTCGATGCGCGAGAAAAGAGTCGGGCGCGCAAAACATGAAAACGGGATCCGACGCCCTCGATGCCGCCGAAAATGAGTCGGGGCGCGCAAAACATGAAAACGGGGACCCGACGCCGTCTCGAGTCCGAGCGAGCGAAAACATGAAAACGGGACCCGACGCCCTCGTGCCGCCGAAACGAGTCCGGGCGCGCAAAACATGAAAACGGGATCCGACGCCCTCGGTGCGCGAAAATGAGTCGGGCGCGCAAAACATGAAAACGGGACCCGACGCCCTCTGCACCGCCGAAAACGAGTCGGGCGCTTAAAACATGAAAACGGGACTCGACGCCCTCGTGCACCGCAAAAACGAGTCGGGCGCAAAAAATGAAAACAAGGACCCGACGGCCTCGATGTACGCCGAAACGAGTCCGGCGCGCAAAACATGAAAACGGGACCGAATCCTCGATGCACCGTCGAAAACGAGTCCGGGCGCAAAACATGAAAACGGGACACGACACCATCGTGCCGCCGAAAACGAGTATAGGCGCGCAAAACATGAAAACGGGACCGACGCCCTTGGTACGCCGAAACGAGTCGGGCGCAAAACATGGGACCGACGCCCTCGATGCGCGAAAATGAGTCCGGGCGCGCAAAACATGAAAACGGGACCGACGCCCTCGGTATCGCCGAAAACGAGTTCGGGAGCGCAAAACATGAAAGCGGGACCCGACGCCATCGGTACCGCCGAAAACGAGTCCGGGCGCGCAAAACATGAAAACGGGACCCGACGCCTCTCGTGCCGCCAGAAAAATGAGTCGGGAGCGCAAAACATGAAAACGGGACCCGACGCCTCTCGATGCCGCCGAAAACGAGTCTAGGCGCGCAAAACATGAAAACGGGACCGACGCCCTTGGTACCGCAGAAACGAGTCCGGGGCGACATGACGCACCCGACGCCAGTCGAAAATGAGTCCGGAGCGCAAAACATGAAAACGGGACCCGACGCCCTCCGTACCGCCGAAAACAAGTCCGGGCGCGCAAAACATGAAAACGGGACCCGACGACCCCTCTGCACCGCCGAAAACGAGTCCGGGAATGCAAAACATGAAACGGGACCCGACGCCCCGGTGCGCGCCAAAATGAGTCGGGCGCGCAAAACATGAAAAAGGGACCCGACGCCCCCACCGCCGAAAATGAGTCCGGAGCGAAAATGAAAACGGGACCGACGCCCTCGACCGCGCGAAACGAGTCCGGGAGCGCAAAACAGGACAGGAGCGCAAAACAAGAGAACGAGATCGGAAGCCATCGATGCGTGAAAACATGAAAACGGGACCGACGCCCTCGATGCGCCGAAACGAGTCGGGCGCGCAAAACATGAAAACGGGACCGACGCCCGCACCGCCGAAAACGAGTCCGGCGCGCAAAACATGAAAACGGGACCCGACGCCCTCGTCGCCGAAAACGAGTCGGCGCGCAAAACATGAAAACGGGACCCGACGCCCTCGATGCACCGCCGAAAATGAGTCCGGCGCGCAAAACATGAAACGGGACCCGACGCCCTCGCACCGCCGAAAACGAGTCCGGGCGCGCAAAACATGAAAACGGACCGACGCTCTCGTACCGCACCGAAAACGAGTCGGAGCACAAAAACATAAAAAGGACCCGACGCCTCCTCGATTCGGTACCGCCGAAACGAGTCCGGCGCGCAAAACATGAAAACGGGACCCGACGCCCTCGCACCGCCGAAACGAGTCCGGCGCGCAAAACATGAAAACGGGACCCGACGCCTCGCACTGCGTCGAAAACGAGTCTTGGAGCGCAAAACATGAAAATGGGACACGACGCCTCGGTACCGCCGAAACGAGTCGAGGCGCGCAAAACATGAAAACGGGACCCGACGCCCTCGTACCGCCGAAACGAGTCCGGAGCGCAAAACATGAAAACGGGACCGACGCCCACGCCTCGATACCGCCGAAAATGAGTCGGAGCGCGCAAAACATGAAAACGGGACCCGACGCCTCGGTATCGCCGAAAACGAGTACGGGAGCGCAAAACATGAAATCGCGACCGGACGCCATCGGTATCGCCGAAAACTAGTCCGGGCGCGTAAAACATGAAAACGGGACCCGACGCCCTCGCATGCGCTCGAAAACGAGTCGGGCGCGCAAAACATGAAAACGGGACCCGACGCCTCGGTACCGCCGAAAATGAGTCCTGGGGCGCAAAACATGAAAACGGGACCCGACGCCCTGTACCGTCGAAACGAGTCCGGCGCGCAAAACATGAAAACGAGACCCGACGCCCTCGCATCGCCGAAAACGAGTCCGGAGCGCAAAACATGAAAACGGGACCCGACGCCCCCGCACCGCCGAAAACGAGTCCGGGGAGCGCAAAACATGAAAACGGGACCCGACGCCCCGTACCGCCGAAAACGAGTCCGGCGCGCAAAACATGAAAACGGGACCCGACGCCCTGTACCGCCGAAAACGAGTCCGGGCGCGCAAAACATGAAAACGGGACCCGACGCCCTCGGTACCGCCGAAACGAGTCCGGGCGCGCAAAACATGAAAACGGGACCCGACGCCCCGCACCGCCGAAAACGAGTCCGGGCGCGCAAAACATGAAAACGGGACCCGACGCCCTCGTACCGCCGAAATGAGTCCGGGCGCGCAAAACATGAAAACGGGACCCGACGCCCTCGCACCGCCGAAAACGAGTCGGGCGCGCAAAACATGAAAACGGACCCGACGCCCTCGCACCGCCGCTAAAAACGAGTCCGGAGCGCAAAACATGAAAAAACGGGACCCGACGCCTCGTACCGCCGAAAAACGAGTCCGGCGCGCAAAACATGAAAACGGGACCCGATGCCCTCGCTACCGCCGAAAACGAGTCCGTGCGCGCAAAACATGAAAACGAGACCCGACGCACTCGGCACCGCCGAAAACGAGTCAGGGAGCGCAAAACATGAAAACGGGACCCGACGCCCTCGGTACCGCCGAACACGAGTCCGGGCGCGCAAAACATGAAAACGGGACCCGACGCCCTCGGCATCGCCGAAAACGAGTCCGGCGCGCAAAACATGAAAACAGGACCCGACGCCTCGCACCGCCGAAAATGAGTCCGGGCGCGCAAAACATGAAAACGGACCCGACGCCTCGTACCGCCGAAACGAGTCCGGGAGCGCAAAACATGAAAACGGACCGACGCCCTCCCTACGCCGAAAACGAGTCCGGCGCGCAAAACATGAAAACGGACCCGACGCCCCTGCATCACCGCCGAAACGAGTCCGGGAGCGCAAAACATGAAAACGGGACCCGACGCCTCGCACCGCCGAAAACGAGTCCGGGGCGCGCAAAACATGAAAACGGGACCCGACGCCTCCGTACCGCCGAAACGAGTCCGGGCGCGCAAAACATGAAAACGGGACCCGACGCCCCGCACCGCCGAAAACGAGTCCGGCGCGCAAAACATGAAAACGGGACCCGACCCTGCCGTACCGCCGAAAACGAGTCCGGCGCGCAAAACATGAAAACGGGACCCGACGCCCTCCGCACCGCCGAAAACGAGTCCGGGAGCGCAAAACATGAAAGCGGGACCCGACGCCCTCCGCATCGCCGAAAACGAGTCCGGGAGCGCAAAACATGAAAACGGGACCCGACGCCCTCAGAACCGCCGAAAACGAGTCCGGAGCGCAAAACATGAAAACGGACCCGACGCCTCTGCATCGCCGAAAACGAGTCCGGAGCGCAAAACATGAAAACGGGACCCGACGCCCGCACCGCCGAAACGAGTCCGGCGCGCAAAACATGAAAACGGACCCGACGCCCCGCACCGCCGAAAACGAGTCCGGAGCGCAAAACATGAAAAAACCGACCCGACACCGTCGAAACGAGTCCGGCGCGCAAAACATGAAAACGGGACCCGACGCCTGCACCGCCGAAAACGAGTCCGGCGCGCAAAACATGAAAACGGACCCGACGCCTCGCACCGCCGAAACGAGTCCGGAGCGCAAAACATGAAAACGGGACCCGACGCCCTCGTACCGCCGAAAACGAGTCCGGAGCGCAAAACATGAAAACGGACCCGACGCCTCGCACCGCCGAAACGAGTCCGGCGCGCAAAACATGAAAACGGGACCCGACGCCCGCACCGCCGAAAAACGAGTCCGGCGCGCAAAACATGAAAACGGGACCCGACGCCCTCTGCACCGCCGAAAACGAGTCCGGCGCGCAAAACATGAAAACGGACCCGACGCCCTGCACCGCCGAAACGAGTCCGGCGCGCAAAACATGAAAACGGGACCCGACGCCCCGCACCGCCGAAAACGAGTCCGGCGCGCAAAACATGAAAACGGGACCCGACGCCTGCACCGCCGAAAACGAGTCCGGGGCGCAAAACATGAAAACGGGACCCGACGCCTCGCACCGCCGAAACGAGTCCGGAGCGCAAAACATGAAAACGGGACCCGACGCCCTGCACCGCCGAAAACGAGTCCCGGAGCGCAAAACATGAAATGGGGACCCGACGCCTCTCGCACCGCCGAAACGAGTCCGGCGCGCAAAACATGAAAACGGACCCGACGCCCTCGCACCGCCGAAATGAGTCCGGCGCGCAAAACATGAAAACGGACCCGACGCCCTCGTACCGCCGAAACGAGTCCGGAGCGCAAAACATGAAAACGGGACCCGACGCCCCTGCACCGCCGAAAACGAGTCCGGCGCGCAAAACATGAAAACGGACCCGACGCCTCTGCACCGCCGAAAACGAGTCCGGCGCGCAAAACATGAAAACGGGACCCGACGCCCTCGCACCGCCGAAAACGAGTCCGGCGCGCAAAACATGAAAACGGGACCCGACCGACGCCCCGCACCGCCGAAAACGAGTCCGGAGCGCAAAACATGAAAACGGGACCCGACGCCCCTCGCACCGCCGAAAACGAGTCCGGAGCGCAAAACATGAAAACGGGACCCGACGCCCCGCACCGCCGAAACGAGTCCGGAGCGCGCAAAACATGAAAACGGGACCCGACGCCCTGCATACCCCCGAAAACGAGTCCGGCGCGCAAAAACATGAAAACGGGACCCGACGCCCCCGTGCACCGCCGAAAACGAGTCCGGCGCGCAAAACATGAAAACGGGACCCGACGCCCTGCACCGCCGAAAACGAGTCCGGCGCGCAAAACATGAAAACGGGACCCGACGCCTCGCACCGCCGAAACGAGTCCCGGCGCGCAAAACATGAAAACGGACCCGACGCCCTCGCACCGCCGAAACGAGTCCGGAGCGCAAAACATGAAAACGGACCCGACGCCTCGCATACCGCCGAAAAAACGAGTCCGGGAGCGCAAAACATGAAAACGGACCCGACGCCTCTGCACCGCCGAAACGAGTCCGGAGCGCAAAACATGAAAACGGACCCGACGCCCTCGCACCGCCGAAAACGAGTCCGGCGCGCAAAACATGAAAACGGACCCGACGCCCCGCACCGCCGAAAACGAGTCCGGCGCGCAAAACATGAAAACGGACCCGACGCCCTGCACCGCCGAAACGAGTCCGGCGCGCAAAACATGAAAACGGACCCGACGCCCTGCACCGCCGAAAACGAGTCCGGCGCGCAAAACATGAAAACGGACCCGACGCCCCCGCACCGCCGAAAACGAGTCCGGCGCGCAAAACATGAAAACGGACCCGACGCCCTCGCATACCGCCGAAACGAGTCCGGCGCGCAAAACATGAAAACGGGACCCGACGCCCCGCACCGCCGAAAACGAGTCCGGAGCGCAAAACATGAAAAACGGACCCGACGCCCTCGCACCGCCGAAACGAGTCCGGCGCGCAAAACATGAAAACGGACCCGACGCCTCGCACCGCCGAAACGAGTCCGGCGCGCAAAACATGAAAACGGGACCCGACGCCTCGCACCGCCGAAAACGAGTCCGGAGCGCAAAACATGAAAACGGGACCCGACGCCTCGCACCGCCGAAAACGAGTCCGGCGCGCAAAACATGAAAACGGACCCGACGCCTCGATACCGCCGAAAACGAGTCCGCGCGCAAAACATGAAAACGGGACCCGACGCCCCCGCACCGCCGAAAACGAGTCCGGAGCGCAAAACATGAAAACGGACCCGACGCCCCGCACCGCCGAAAACGAGTCCGGAGCGCAAAACATGAAAACGGACCCGACGCCCCGCACCGCCGAAACGAGTCCGGCGCGCAAAACATGAAAACGGACCCGACGCCTCGCACCGCCGAAAACGAGTCCGGCGCGCAAAACATGAAAACGGACCCGACGCCCCGCACACCGCCGAAAACGAGTCCGGAGCGCAAAACATGAAAACGGACCCGACGCCCTCGCACCGCCGAAACGAGTCCGGAGCGCAAAACATGAAAACGGGACCCGACGCCCTGCACCGCCGAAAACGAGTCCGGCGCGCAAAACATGAAAACGGACCCGACGCCCCTGCACCGCCGAAACGAGTCCGGCGCGCAAAACATGAAAACGGGACCCGACGCCCCTCGCACCGCCGAAAACGAGTCCGGAGCGCAAAACATGAAAACGGACCCGACGCCCTGCACCGCCGAAAACGAGTCCGAGCGCAAAACATGAAAACGGACCCGACGCCCCGCACCGCCGAAACGAGTCCGGAGCGCGCAAAACATGAAAACGGACCCGACGCCCTCGCACCGCCGAAACGAGTCCGGCGCGCAAAACATGAAAACGGACCCGACGCCTCTGCACCGCCGAAACGAGTCCGGCGCGCAAAACATGAAAACGGACCCGACGCCCTGCGCACCATCGAAAACGAGTCCGGGCGCGCAAAACATGAAAACGGACCCGACGCCTCTGCACCGCCGAAACGAGTCCGGAGCGCAAAACATGAAAACGGACCCGACGCCCCGCACCGCCGAAACGAGTCCGGAGCGCAAAACATGAAAACGGACCCGACGCCTCTGCACCGCCGAAAACGAGTCCGGCGCGCAAAACATGAAAACGGACCCGACGCCTCGTACCGCCGAAACGAGTCCGGCGCGCAAAACATGAAAACGGGACCCGACGCCTCGCACCGCCGAAAACGAGTCCGGAGCGCGCAAAACATGAAAAACGGACCCGACGCCCCTGCACCGCCGAAAACGAGTCCGGAGCGCAAAACATGAAAACGGACCCGACGCCCTCGCACCGCCGAAACGAGTCCGAGCGCAAAACATGAAAACGGACCCGACGCCCTCGCACCGCCGAAAACGAGTCCGGAGCGCAAAACATGAAAACGGACCCGACGCCCCGCACCGCCGAAACGAGTCCGGAGCGCAAAACATGAAAACGGACCCGACGCCCTGCGCACCGCCGAAAAACGAGTCCGGAGCGCAAAACATGAAAACGGACCCGACGCCCCGCATCGCCGAAACGAGTCCGGAGCGCAAAACATGAAAACGGGACCCGACGCCCTCGCACCGCCGAAAAACGAGTCCGGAGCGCAAAACATGAAAACGGACCCGACGCCCTGCATCGCCGAAACGAGTCCGGAGCGCAAACATGAAAACGGACCCGACGCCCTGCACCGCCGAAACGAGTCCGGAGCGCAAAACATGAAAACGGACCCGACGCCCTCGCACCGCCGAAACGAGTCCGGAGCGCAAACATGAAAACGGACCCGACGCCCTCGCACCGCCGAAACGAGTCCGGAGCGCAAAACATGAAAACGGACCCGACGCCCGCACCGCCGAAAAAAACGAGTCCGGCGCGCGCAAAACATGAAAACGGACCCGACGCCTCGCACCGCCGAAAACGAGTCCGGCGCGCAAAACATGAAAACGGGACCCGACGCCCTGCACCGCCGAAACGAGTCCGGCGCGCAAAACATGAAAACGGACCCGACGCCCTCGCACCGCCGAAAACGAGTCCGGCGCGCAAAACATGAAAACGGACCCGACGCCTCTGCACCGCCGAAAACGAGTCCGGAGCGCAAAACATGAAAACGGGACCCGACGCCCCGCACCGCCGAAAACGAGTCCGGCGCGCAAAACATGAAAACGGACCCGACGCCCCGCGTACCGCCGAAAACGAGTCCGGAGCGCAAAACATGAAAACGGACCCGACGCCCTCGCACCGCCGAAAACGAGTCCGGCGCGCAAAACATGAAAACGGACCCGACGCCCTCGCACCGCCGAAACGAGTCCGGCGCGCAAAACATGAAAACGGACCCGACGCCCTCGCACCGCCGAAACGAGTCCGGGCGCGCAAAACATGAAAACGGACCCGACGCCCTCGCACCGCCGTCGAAAACGAGTCCGGCGCGCAAAACATGAAAACGGACCCGACGCCCCGCACCGCCGAAAACGAGTCCGGAGCGCAAAACATGAAAACGGACCCGACGCCCCTGCACCGCCGAAACGAGTCCGGCGCGCAAAACATGAAAACGGACCCGACGCCCCGCACCGCCGAAAACGAGTCCGGCGCGCAAAACATGAAAACGGACCCGACGCCTCGCACCGCCGAAAACGAGTCCGGCGCGCAAAACATGAAAACGGACCCGACGCCTCTGCACCGCCGAAAACGAGTCCGGAGCGCAAAACATGAAAACGGACCCGACGCCCGCACCGCCGAAAACGAGTCCGGAGCGCAAAACATGAAAACGGACCCGACGCCCCGCACCGCCGAAAACGAGTCCGGCGCGCAAAACATGAAAACGGACCCGACGCCCCTGCACCGCCGAAAACGAGTCCGGCGCGCAAAACATGAAAACGGACCCGACGCCCTCGCACCGCCGAAAACGAGTCCGGAGCGCAAAACATGAAAACGGACCCGACGCGCCCGCACCGCCGAAAACGAGTCCGGAGCGCAAAACATGAAAACGGACCCGACGCCCGCACCGCCTCGAAAAACGAGTCCGGAGCGCAAAACATGAAAACGGACCCGACGCCCTCGCACCGCCGAAACGAGTCCGGCGCGCAAAACATGAAAACGGACCCGATCTGCATCACGCCGAAACGAGTCCGGCGCGCAAAACATGAAAACGGACCCGACGCCTCGCACCGCCGAAAACGAGTCCGGCGCGCAAAACGAAAACGGACCCGACGCCTCTGCACCGCCGAAACGAGTCCGGAGCGCAAAACATGAAAACGGACCCGACGCCTCTGCACCGCCGAAAACGAGTCCGGCGCGCAAAACATGAAAACGGACCCGACGCCCTGCACCGCCGAAACGAGTCCGGAGCGCAAAACATGAAAACGGACCCGACGCCTCGCACCGCCGAAAACGAGTCCGGCGCGCAAAACATGAAAACGGACCCGACCTCGCACCGCCGAAACGAGTCCGGAGCGCAAAACATGAAAACGGGACCCGACGCCCTGCACCGCCGAAAACGAGTCCGGAGCGCAAAACATGAAAACGGACCCGACGCCTCGCACCGCCGAAAAACGAGTCCGGAGCGCAAAACATGAAAACGGGACCCGACGCCCCGCATCGCCGAAAACGAGTCCGGCGCGCAAAACATGAAAACGGACCCGACGCCCGCACCGCCGAAAACGAGTCCGGCGCGCAAAACATGAAAACGGACCCGACGCCCCTGCACCGCCGAAAACGAGTCCGGAGCGCAAAACATGAAAACGGACCCGACGCCCTCTGCACCGCCGAAAAACGAGTCCGGAGCGCAAAACATGAAAACGGACCCGACGCCCTGCATCGCCGAAAACGAGTCCGGAGCGCAAAACATGAAAACGGACCCGACGCCCCTCGCACCGCCGAAACGAGTCCGCGCGCAAAACATGAAAAAGACCCGACGACCCGACGACCGCCGAAAACGAGTCCGGCGCGCAAAACATGAAAACGGACCCGACGCCCTCGCACCGCCGAAAACGAGTCCGGCGCGCAAAACATGAAAACGGACCCGACGCCCGATACCGCCGAAAACGAGTCCGGAGCGCAAAACATGAAAACGGGACCCGACGCCCCTGCACCGCCGAAACGAGTCCGGCGCGCAAAACATGAAAACGGACCCGACGCCCTCGCACCGCCGAAACGAGTCCCGGCGCGCAAAACATGAAAACGGACCCGACGCCCTGCACCGCCTCGAAACGAGTCGGCGCGCAAAACATGAAAACGGGACCCGACGCCCCTCGCACCGCCGAAAACGAGTCCGGAGCGCAAAACATGAAAACGGACCCGACGCCCTCGCACCGCCGAAACGAGTCCGGCGCGCAAAACATGAAAACGGACCCGACGCCCTCGCACCGCCGAAAACGAGTCCGGCGCGCAAAACATGAAAACGGACCCGACGCCCTGCACCGCCGAAACGAGTCCGCGCGCAAAACATGAAAACGGGACCCGACGCCCTGCACCGCCGAAAACGAGTCCGGCGCGCAAAACATGAAAACGGACCCGACGCCTCGCACCGCCGAAAACGAGTCCGGCGCGCAAAACATGAAAACGGACCCGACGCCTCGCACCGCCGAAAACGAGTCCGGAGCGCAAAACATGAAAACGGACCCGACGCCCCTCGCACCGCCGAAAACGAGTCCGGAGCGCAAAACATGAAAACGGGACCCGACGCCCGCACCGCCGAAACGAGTCCGGGAGCGCAAAAACATGAAAACGGACCCGACGCCTCGCATCGCTCGAAAACGAGTCCGGAGCGCAAAACATGAAAAACGGACCCGACGCCCCCTGCACCGCCGAAAACGAGTCCGGCGCGCAAAACATGAAAACGGACCCGACGCCCTCTGCACCGCCGAAAACGAGTCCGGCGCGCAAAACATGAAAACGGACCCGACGCCCTCGCACCGCCGAAAAACGAGTCCGGCGCGCAAAACATGAAAACGGACCCGACGCCCCGCACCGCCGAAACGAGTCCGGCGCGCAAAACATGAAAACGGACCCGACGCCCTGCACCGCCGAAAACGAGTCCGGCGCGCAAAACATGAAAACGGACCCGACGCCCCTGCACCGCCGAAAACGAGTCCGGAGCGCAAAACATGAAAACGGACCCGACGCCCCACGCGCCGAAAACGAGTCCGGCGCGCAAAACATGAAAACGGACCCGACGCCCCTGCACCGCCGAAACGAGTCCGGCGCGCAAAACATGAAAAAGGACCCGACGCCCCGCACCGCCGAAACGAGTCCGGAGCGCAAAACATGAAAACGGACCCGACGCCCTCGCACCGCCGAAAACGAGTCCGGAGCGCAAAACATGAAAACGGACCCGACGCCTGCATCGCCGAAAACGAGTCCGGAGCGCAAAACATGAAAACGGACCCGACGCCCCTGCACCGCCGAAACGAGTCCGGCGCGCAAAAACATGAAAACGGACCCGACGCCCTCGCACCGCCGAAAACGAGTCCGGAGCGCAAAACATGAAAACGGACCGACGACGCCCTCGCACCGCCGAAAACGAGTCCGGCGCGCAAAACATGAAAACGGACCCGACGCCTCTGCACCGCCGAAAACGAGTCCGGAGCGCAAAACATGAAAACGGACCCGACGACCCGACGCCCCGCACCGCCGAAAACGAGTCCGGAGCGCAAAACATGAAAACGGACCCGACGCCCTCGCACCGCCGAAAACGAGTCCGGAGCGCAAAACATGAAAACGACCCGACGCCCTCGCAGACCGCCGAAACGAGTCCGGAGCGCAAAACATGAAAACGGACCCGACGCCCTGCACCGCCGAAACGAGTCCGGAGCGCAAAACATGAAAACGGACCCGACGCCCCTGCACCGCCGAAAAACGAGTCCGGAGCGCAAAACATGAAAACGGACCCGACGCCCCCGCACCGCCGAAACGAGTCCGAGCGCGCAAAACATGAAAACGGACCCGACGCCTCGCACCGCCGAAAACGAGTCCGGAGCGCAAAACATGAAAACGGACCCGACGCCCGCACCGCCGAAAACGAGTCCGGAGCGCAAAACATGAAAAACGGACCCGACGCCCCGCACCGCCGAAAACGAGTCCGGAGCGCAAAACATGAAAACGGACCCGACGCCCTGCACCGCCGAAACGAGTCCGGAGCGCAAAACATGAAAACGGACCCGACGCCCCTGCACCGCCGAAAACGAGTCCGGAGCGCAAAACATGAAAACGGGACCCGACGCCCCGCACCGCCGAAACGAGTCCGGAGCGCAAAACATGAAAACGGACCCGACGACCCTGCACCGCCGAAAACGAGTCCGGAGCGCAAACATGAAAACGGACCCGACGCCCTGCACCGCCGAAAACGAGTCCGGAGCGCAAAACATGAAAACGGGACCCGACGCCCCTGCACCGCCGAAAACGAGTCCGGCGCGCAAAACATGAAAAACGGACCCGACGCCCCTGCACCGCCGAAACGAGTCCCGGAGCGCAAAACATGAAAACGGACCCGACGCCTCGCACCGCCGAAACGAGTCCGGAGCGCAAAACATGAAAACGGACCCGACGCCCTGCACCGCCGAAAACGAGTCCGGAGCGCAAAACATGAAAACGGACCCGACGCCTCTGCACCGCCGAAACGAGTCCGGCGCGCAAAACATGAAAACGGACCCGACGCCCCTGCACCGCCGAAAACGAGTCCGGAGCGCAAAACATGAAAACGGACCCGACGCCCCCTGCACCGCCGAAACGAGTCCGGAGCGCAAAACATGAAAACGGACCCGACGCCCCCGCACCGCCGAAACGAGTCCGGAGCGCAAAACATGAAAACGGACCCG
This sequence comes from Schoenoplectus tabernaemontani, assembly GCA_037127355.1. NCBI lineage: Eukaryota > Viridiplantae > Streptophyta > Magnoliopsida > Poales > Cyperaceae > Schoenoplectus > Schoenoplectus tabernaemontani. The sequence continues at coordinate 12,832,753 of CM073750.1, read as the reverse complement.
ACGCCCTGCACCGCCGAAACGAGTCCGGAGCGCAAAACATGAAAACGGACCCGACGCCCTGCACCGCGAAAAACGAGTCCGGAGCGCAAAACATGAAAACGGACCCGACGCCCCGCACCGCCGAAACGAGTCCCGGAGCGCAAAACATGAAAACGGACCCGACGCCCTGCACCGCCGAAACGAGTCCGGAGCGCAAACATGAAAACGGACCCGACGCCTCGCACCGCCGAAACGAGTCCGGAGCGCAAAACATGAAAACGGACCCGACGCCCCTGCACCGCCGAAAAACGAGTCCGGAGCGCAAAACATGAAAAACGGAAAACGGGACCCGACGCCTCGCACCGCCGAAACGAGTCCGGGCGCGCAAAACATGAAAACGGACCCGACGCCCCGCACCGCCGAAACGAGTCCGGAGCGCAAAACATGAAAACGGACCCGACGCCCCTGCACCGCCGAAAACGAGTCCGGAGCGCAAAACATGAAAACGGACCCGACGCCTCGCACCGCCGAAACGAGTCCGGCGCGCAAAACATGAAAACGGACCCGACGCCCTCTGCACCGCCGAAAACGAGTCCCGGAGCGCAAAACATGAAAACGGACCCGACGCCCCGTACCGCCGAAAACGAGTCCGGAGCGCAAAACATGAAAACGGACCCGACGCCCCGCACCGCCGAAACGAGTCCGGAGCGCAAAACATGAAAACGGACCCGACGCCCTGCACCGCCGAAAACGAGTCCGGAGCGCAAAACATGAAAACGGACCCGACGCCTCGCACCGCCGAAAACGAGTCCGGAGCGCAAAACATGAAAACGGACCCGACGCCTCGCACCGCCGAAAACGAGTCCGGAGCGCAAAACATGAAAACGGACCCGACGCCCCGCACCGCCGAAAACGAGTCCGGGAGCGCAAAACATGAAAACGGACCCGACGCCTCGCACCGCCGAAACGAGTCCGGAGCGCAAAACATGAAAACGGACCCGACGCCCTCGCACCGCCGAAAACGAGTCCGGAGCGCAAAACATGAAAACGGGACCCGACGCCCTCGCACCGCCGAAAACGAGTCCGGAGCGCAAAACATGAAAACGGACCCGACGCCCGCACCGCCGAAAACGAGTCCGGAGCGCAAAACATGAAAACGGACCCGACGCCCCTGCACCGCCGAAAACGAGTCCGGCGCGCAAAACATGAAAACGGACCCGACGCCCCGCACCGCCGAAACGAGTCCGGCGCGCAAAACATGAAAACGGACCCGACGCCCTCGCACCGCCGAAACGAGTCCGGAGCGCAAAACATGAAAACGGACCCGACGCCTCGCATGCACCGCCGAAAACGAGTCCGGAGCGCAAAACATGAAAACGGACCCGACGCCCTCGCACCGCCGAAAACGAGTCCGGCGCGCAAAACATGAAAACGGACCCGACGCCTCGCACCGCCGAAAACGAGTCCGGCGCGCAAAACATGAAAAAACGGACCCGACGCCCCTGCACCACCGAAACGAGTCCCCGCACCGCCGAAAACGAGTCCCGAAACGCGCAAAACATGAAAACGGACCCGACGCCCTCTGCACCGCCGAAAACGAGTCCGGCGCGCAAAACATGAAAACGGGACCCGACGCCCTCGCACATCGCCGAAAACGAGTCCCGGCGCGCAAAACATGAAAACGGACCCGACGCCCTCGCACCGCCGAAACGAGTCCGGAGCGCAAAACATGAAAACGGACCCGACGCCCCGCACCGCCGAAAACGAGTCCGGCGCGCAAAACATGAAAACGGACCCGACGCCCTCGCACCGCCGAAACGAGTCCGGCGCGCAAAACATGAAAACGGACCCGACCCTGCACCGCCGAAACGAGTCCGGCGCGCAAAACATGAAAACGGACCCGACGCCCCGCACCGCCGAAAACGAGTCCGGGCGCAAAAACATGAAAACGGACCCGACGCCCTCGCACCGCCGAAAACGAGTCCGGCGCGCAAAACATGAAAACGGACCCGACGCCCTGCACCGCCGAAAACGAGTCCCGGCGCGCAAAACATGAAAACGGACCCGACGCCCCCGCACCGCCGAAAAACGAGTCCGGCGCGCAAAACATGAAAACGGACCCGACGCCCCGCACCGCCGTCGAAACGAGTCCGGCGCGCAAAACATGAAAACGGACCCGACGCCCCGTGCACCGCCGAAACGAGTCCGGCGCGCAAAACATGAAAACGGACCCGACGCCTCGCACCGCCGAAAACGAGTCCGGCGCGCAAAACATGAAAACGGACCCGACGCCCTCGCACCGCCGAAACGAGTCCGGAGCGCAAAACATGAAAACGGACCCGACGCCCGCACCGCCGAAACGAGTCCGGCGCGCAAAACATGAAAACGGACCCGACGCCCCGCACCGCCGAAAACGAGTCCGGCGCGCAAAACATGAAAACGGACCCGACGCCCCGCACCGCCGAAACGAGTCCGGCGCGCAAAACATGAAAACGGACCCGACCCGACGACCGCACCGCCGAAAACGAGTCCGGCGCGCAAAACATGAAAACGGACCCGACGCCTCGCACCGCCGAAACGAGTCCGGCGCGCAAAACATGAAAACGGACCCGACGCCTCGCACCGCCGAAACGAGTCCGGCGCGCAAAACATGAAAACGGACCCGACGCCCCTGCACCGCCGAAAACGAGTCCGGCGCGCAAAACATGAAAACGGACCCGACGCCCCTGCACCGCCGAAAAACGAGTCCGGCGCGCAAAACATGAAAACGGACCCGACGACCCTGCACCGCCGAAACGAGTCCGGCGCGCAAAACATGAAAACGGACCCGACGCCTCTGCACCGCCGAAAACGAGTCCGGCGCGCAAAACATGAAAACGGGACCCGACGCCCCGCACCGCCGAAAACGAGTCCGGCGCGCAAAACATGAAAACGGGACCCGACGCCCGCACCGCCGAAAACGAGTCCGGCGCGCAAAACATGAAAACGGGACCCGACGCCCCGCACCGCCGAAACGAGTCCGGCGCGCAAAACATGAAAACGGACCCGACGCCCCACGTACCGCCGAAAACGAGTCCGGCGCGCAAAACATGAAAACGGGACCCGACGCCCCGCACCGCCGAAAACGAGTCCGGCGCGCAAAACATGAAAACGGACCCGACGCCCCTCGCACCGCCGAAAACGAGTCCGGCGCGCAAAACATGAAAACGGACCCGACGCCCTCGCACCGCCGAAAACGAGTCCGGCGCGCAAAACATGAAAACGGACCCGACGCCTCTGCACCGCCGAAAACGAGTCCGGCGCGCAAAACATGAAAACGGGACCCGACGCCCCGCACCGCCGAAAACGAGTCCGGCGCGCAAAACATGAAAACGGACCCGACGCCCTCGCACCGCCGAAAACGAGTCCGGGCGCGCAAAACATGAAAACGGACCCGACGCCCTCGCACCGCCGAAAACGAGTCCGGCGCGCAAAACATGAAAACGGACCCGACGCCTCGCACCGCCGAAAACGAGTCCGGAGCGCAAAACATGAAAACGGGACCCGACGCCCCTGCACCGCCGAAAACGAGTCCGGCGCGCAAAACATGAAAACGGACCCGACCCCCGCACCGCCGAAAACGAGTCCGGCGCGCAAAACATGAAAACGGACCCGACGCCCCCGCACCGCCGAAAACGAGTCCGGCGCGCAAAACATGAAAACGGACCCGACGCCCTCGCACCGCCGAAAACGAGTCGGCGCGCAAAACATGAAAACGGGACCCGACGACCCCGCACCGCCGAAACGAGTCCGGCGCGCAAAACATGAAAACGGACCCGACGCCCCGCACCGCCGAAACGAGTCCGGCGCGCAAAACATGAAAACGGGACCCGACGCCCCGCACCGCCGAAACGAGTCCGGCGCGCAAAACATGAAAACGGACCCGACGCCCCGCACCGCCGAAAACGAGTCCGGCGCGCAAAACATGAAAACGGACCCGACGCCTCGCACCGCCGAAAACGAGTCCGGCGCGCAAAACATGAAAACGGGACCCGACGCCCCGCACCGCCGAAACGAGTCCGGCGCGCAAAACATGAAAACGGACCCGACGCCCCTGCACCGCCGAAAACGAGTCCGGCGCGCAAAACATGAAAACGGACCCGACGCCCTCGCACCGCCGAAAACGAGTCGGCGCGCAAAACATGAAAACGGACCCGACGCCCTCGCACCGCCGAAAACGAGTCCGGCGCGCAAAACATGAAAACGGACCCGACGCTCCGCACCGCCGAAAACGAGTCCGGCGCGCAAAACATGAAAACGGACCCGACGCCTCCGCACCGCCGAAAACGAGTCCGGCGCGCAAAACATGAAAACGGACCCGACGCCCTCGCACCGCCGAAAACGAGTCCGGCGCGCAAAACATGAAAACGGGACCCGACGCCTCGCACCGCCGAAACGAGTCCGGCGCGCAAAACATGAAAACGGACCCGACGCCCTCGCACCGCCGAAAACGAGTCCGGCGCGCAAAACATGAAAACGGGACCGACGCCCCTCGCACCGCCGAAAACGAGTCCGGCGCGCAAAACATGAAAACGGACCCGACGCCCGTGCACCGCCGAAAACGAGTCCGGCGCGCAAAACATGAAAACGGACCCGACGCCCGCACCGCCGAAACGAGTCCGGCGCAAAACATGAAAACGGACCCGACGCACCCTCGCACCGCCGAAAACGAGTCCGGCGCGCAAAACATGAAAACGGACCCGACGCCCGCACCGCCGAAAACGAGTCCGGCGCGCAAAACATGAAAACGGACCCGACGCCCCCTGCACCGCCGAAACGAGTCCGGCGCGCAAAACATGAAAACGGACCCGACGACCCCCGCACCGCCGAAAACGAGTCCGGCGCGCGCAAAACATGAAAACGGACCCGACGCCCTCGCACCGCCGAAAACGAGTCCGGCGCGCAAAACATGAAAACGGACCCGACGCCCCTGCACCGCCGAAAACGAGTCCGGCGCGCAAAACATGAAAACGGACCCGACGCCCCGCACCGCCGAAACGAGTCCGGCGCGCAAAACATGAAAACGGACCCGACGCCCCGCACCGCCGAAAACGAGTCCGGCGCGCAAAAACATGAAAACGGACCCGACGCCCGTACCGCCGAAAACGAGTCCGGCGCGCAAAACATGAAAACGGACCCGACGCCCTCGCACCGCCGAAAACGAGTCCGGCGCGCAAAACATGAAAACGGACCCGACGCCTCGCACCGCCGAAAACGAGTCCGGCGCGCAAAACATGAAAACGGGACCGACGCCCTCGCACCGCCGAAAAACGAGTCCGGCGCGCAAAACATGAAAACGGACCCGACGCCCCCGCACCGCCGAAACGAGTCCGGCGCGCAAAACATGAAAACGGACCCGACGCCTCGCACCGCCGAAAACGAGTCCGGGCGCGCAAAACATGAAAACGGACCCGACGCCCTCGCACCGCCGAAAACGAGTCCGGCGCGCAAAACATGAAAACGGACCCGACGCCCTGCACCGCCGAAAACGAGTCCGGCGCGCAAAACATGAAAACGGGACCCGACGCCCCTGCACCGCCGAAAACGAGTCCGGCGCGCAAAACATGAAAACGGGACCGACGCCCTGCACCGCCGAAAACGAGTCCGGCGCGCAAAACATGAAAACGGACCCGACGCCCCTGCACCGCCGAAAACGAGTCCGGCGCGCAAAACATGAAAACGGACCCGACGCCCTGCACCGCCGAAAACGAGTCCGGCGCGCAAAACATGAAAACGGGACCCGACGCCTCGCACCGCCGAAACGAGTCCGGCGCGCAAAACATGAAAACGGGACCCGACGCTCGCACCGCCGAAACGAGTCCGGCGCGCAAAACATGAAAACGGGACCCGACGCCCCTGCACCGCCGAAAACGAGTCCGGCGCGCAAAACATGAAAACGGACCCGACGCCCTCGCACCGCCCAAAACGAGTCCGGCGCGCAAAACTTGAAAACGGACCGACGCCCTCGCACCGCCGAAAACGAGTCCGGCGCGCAAAACATGAAAACGGGACCCGACGCCCGCACCACCCCGAAACGAGTCCGGCGCGCAAAACATGAAAACGGGACCCGACGACGCCCCTCGCACCGCCGAAAACGAGTCCGGCGCGCAAAACATGAAAACGGGACCCGACCCCGCACCGCCGAAACGATTCCGGAGCGCAAAACTTGAAAACGGACCCGACGCCCTCGCACCGCCGAAAACGAGTCCGGCGCGCAAAACATGAAAACGGACTCGACGCCCCCGCACCGCCGAAACGAGTCCGGCGCGCAAAACTTGAAAACGGAAAGGACGCCCTCGCACCGCCGAAAACGAGTCCGGCGCGCAAAACATGAAAACGGACCCGACGCCCTCGCACCGCCGAAAACGAGTCCGGCGCGCAAAACATGAAAACGGGACCCGACGCGCCCTGCACCGCCGAAAACGAGTCCGGCGCGCAAAACTTGAAAACGGACCCGACGCCCTGCACCGCCGAAAACGAGTCCGGCGCGCAAAACATGAAAACGGGACCCGACGCCTCGCACCGCCGAAAACGAGTCCAAGCGCGCAAAAAATGAAAACGGGACCCGACGCCCCTCTGCACCGCCGAAACGAGTCCGGAGCGCAAAACATGAAAACGGACCCGACGCCCCTGCACCGTCGAAAACGAGTCCGGCGCGCAAAACATGAAAAACGGAGGACGCCCTCGCACCGCAAAACGAGTCCGGCGCGCAAAACATGAAAACGGGACCCGACGCCCGCACCGCCGAAAACGAGTCCGGCGCGCAAAACATGAAAACGGGACCCGACGCCTCGCACCGCCGAAACGAGTCCGGCGCGCAAAACTTGAAATGGGACCCGACGCCCCTGCACCGCCGAAAACGAGTCCGGCGCGCAAAACATGAAAACGGGACCCGACGCCCTGCACCGCCGAAAAGAGTTCCGGCGCGCAAAACATGAAAACGGGACCCGACGCCCCTCGCACCGCCGAAACGAGTCCGGCGCGCAAAACATGAAAACGGACCCGACGCCTCGCACCGCCGAAAACGAGTCCGGCGCGCAAAACATGAAAACGGACCCGACGACCCTCGCACCGCCGAAAACGATTCCGGAGCGCAAAACTTGAAAACGGACCCGACGCCCGCACCGCCGAAAACGAGTCCGGCGCGCAAAACATGAAAACGGACCCGACGACCCGCACCGTCGAAAACGTGTCCGGCGCGCAAAACTTGAAAACGGAAAGGACGCCCCTGCACCACCAGAAACGAGTCCGGGCGCGCATAACTTGAAAACGGGACAGGACGCCCGCGGTACCGCCGAAACGAGTTTGGGCGCGCAAAACATGAAAACGGGACCCGACGCCCTCGGCACCGCCGTAAACGAGTTCGGGCGCGCAAAACTTAAAAACGGGAAAGGACGCCTCGGTACCGCCGAAAAGGGGTCCGGGCGCGCAAAACATGAAAACGGGACCCGACGCCCTGCACCGCCGAAACGAGTCCGGGCGCGCAAAACATGAAAACGGGACCCGACGACCTCGGCACCGCCCAAAAAGAGTCCGGGCGCGCAAAACATGAAAAGGGGACCCGACGCCCTCGGCACCGCCGAAAACGAGTCCGGTCGCGCAAAACATGAAAACGGGACCCGACGACCTCGGCACCGCCGAACACCAGTCGGTGCGCGCAAAACATGAAAACGGGACCCCACGCACTCGGCACCGCCGAAAACGAGTCCGGGCGCGCAAAACTTGAAAATGGGACCCGACGCCCTCGGTACCGCCGAAAACGTGTCCGGGCGCGCAAAACATTAAAACGGGACCCGACGCCCTCGGTACCGCCGAAAAAGAGTTCGGGCGCGCAAAACTTGAAAACGGGACCCGACGCCCTCGGTACCGCCTTAAATGAGTCCGGGATCGCGAAACATGAAAACGGGACCCGACGCACTCGGCACCGCCGAACACCAGTCGGGGCGCGCAAAACATGAAAACGGGACCCCACGCACTCGGCACCGCCGAAAACGAGTCCGGGCGCGCCAAACTTGAATATGGGACCCGACGCCCCCGCACCGCCGAAACGCGTCCGGCGCGCAAAACATGAAACGGGACACGACGCCCCGCACCGCCGAAAAGAGTTCGGCGCGCAAAACTTGAAAACGGACCCGACGCCCTCGGTACCGCCTTAAATGAGTCCGGGATCGCGAAACATGAAAACGGGACCCGACGCACTCGGCACCGCCGAAAACGAGTCCGGGCGCGCAAAACATGAAAACGGACCCGACACCCCTGCACCGCCGAAACGATTCCGGAGCGCAAAACTTGAAAACGGGACCCGACGCCTCTGCACCGCCGAAAACGAGTCCGGCGCGCAAAACATGAAAACGGACCCGACGACCCCGCACGCGTCGAAAACGTGTGCGGCGCGCAAAACCCGAAAACGGAAAGGACGCTCTGCACCGCCCAAAACGAGTCCGGCGCGCAAAACTTGAAAACGGGACAGACGCCCTGCACCGCCGAAAACGAGTCCGGCGCGCAAAACATGAAAATGGGACCCGACGCCCCGCACCGCCGAAACGAGTCCGGCGCGCAAAACATGACGACGGACCCGACGACCCCGCAAGACCGCCCAAAACGTTTCCGTCGCGCAAAAGTTGAAAACGGACAGACGCCTCTGCACCGCCGAAACGAGTCCGGCGCGCAAAACATGAAAACGGGACCCGACTCCCTCGGTACCGCCGAAAACGATTCCGGGAGCCCAAAACTTGAAAACGGCACCCGACGCCCTCGCTACTGCCGAAAACGAGTCCGGGCGCGTAAAACATGAAAACGGGACCCGACGACCTCGGCACCGTCGAAAACGTGTCCGGGCGCGCAAAACTTGAAAATGGGAAAGGACGCCCTCGGTACCACCAAAAACGTGTCCGGGCGTGCAAAACTTGAAAACGGGACAGGACGCCCGCGGTACCGCCGAAAACGAGTTTGGGCGCGCAAAACATGAAAACGGGACCCGACGACCTCGGCACCATCGAAAACGTGTGCGGGCGCGCAAAACTTGAAAACGGGAAAGGACGTCCTCGGTACCGCCCAAAACGAGTCCGGGCGCGCAAAACTTGAAAACGGGACAGGACGCCCTCGGTACCGCCGAAAACGAGTCCGGCGCGCAAAACATGAAAACGGGACCCGACGCCCTCGGCACCGCCGAAAACGAGTCGGGGCGCGCAAAACATGAAAACGGGACCCCACGCACTCGGCACCGCCGAAAACGAGTCCGGGCACGCAAAACTTGAATATGGGACCCGACGCCCTCGGTACCGCCGAAAACGCGTCCGGGCGCGCAAAACATGAAATCGGGACACGACGCCCTCGGTACCGCCAAAAAAGAGTTCGGCGCGCAAAAATTGAAAACGGACCCGACGCCCCTGCACCGCCTTAAATGAGTCCGGATCGCGAAACATGAAAACGGGACCGACGCACTCGCAAGACCGCCGAAACGAGTCCGGCGCGCAAAACTTGAAAACGGAAAGGACGCCCTGCACCGCAAAAACGAGTCCGGATGCGCAAAACTTGAAAACGGGACGAACGCCCTCGCACCGCCGAAACGAGTCCGGCGTGCAAAACATGAAAACGGACCCGACGACCTCGCGCGCCGTCAAACGAGTCCGGCACGCAAAACTTAAAAACGGAAAGGACGCCTCGAACCGCCGAAACGAGCCCGGCGCGCAAAACATGAAAACGGACCGACGCCCTGCACCGCCGAAACGAGTCCGGGCGCGCAAAACATGAAATCGGGACCCGACGACCTCGGCACCGCCCAAAACGTGTCCGGGCGCGCAAACTTGAAAACGGGACAGGACGCCGTCGGTACCGCCGAAAACGAGTCCGGGCGCGCAAAACATGAAAACGGACCTAACGCCCCTGCACCGCCGAAACGAGTCCGGGCGCGCAAAACATGAAAACGGGACCCGACGACCTCGGCACCGCCCAAAACGTGTCCGGGCGCGCAAAACATGAAAACGGGACCTGACGAAAACGATTCCGGGAGTGCAAAACTTGAAAACGGGAACCGACGCCCTCAGTACCGCCGAAAAAGAGTTCGGGCACGCAAAACATGAAAACGGGACTCGACGCCCTCGGCACCGCCGCAAAGGAGTCCGGGCGCGCAAAACTTGAAAACGGGAAAGGACGCCCTCGGTACCGCCGAAAAAGAGTTCGGGCGCGCAAAACTTGAAAACGGGACCCGACGTCCTCCGCACCGCCGTAAAGGAGTCCGGGCGCGCAAAACTTGAAAACGGGAAAGGACGCCCTCGGTACCGCCGAAAAAGAGTTCGGGCGCGCAAAACTTGAAAACGGGACCCGACGCCCTCGGTACCGCCTTAAATGAGTCCGGAATCGCAAAACATGAAAACGGGACCCGACGCACTCGGCACCGCCGAAAACGAGTCCAAGCGCGCAAAAAATGAAAACGGGACCGACTCCCTCGGTACCGCCGAAAACGATTCCGGGAGCGCAAAACTTGAAAACGGGACCCGACGCCTCTGCACCGTCGAAACGAGTCCGGCGCGCAAAACATGAAAACGGAAAGGACGCCCCCGCACGCGCAAAAACGAGTCCGGCGCGCAAAACTTGAAAACGGACCGACGCCCCGCACCGCCGCCTTAAACGAGTCCGGAATCGCAAAACATGAAAACGGGACCCGACGCCTCGCACCGCCGAAAACGAGTCCGGGCGCGCAAAACATGAAAACGGACCCGACGCCCCTGCACCGCCGAAAACGATTCCGGCGCGCAAAACTTGAAAACGGGACCCGACGCCCCTGCACCGCCGAAAAACGAGTCCGGCGCGCAAAACATGAAAACGGACCCGACGCCCCCGCACCGCCAAAAACGAGTCCGGCGCGCAAAACTTGAAAACGGGACAGACGCCCTCGCACCGCCGAAACGAGTCCGGCGCGCAAAACATGGAAACGGGACCCGACGCCCTCGGCACCGCGAAAACGAGTCGGGGCGCGCAAAACATGAAAACGGGACCCCACGCACTCGGCACCGCCGAAAACGAGTCCGGGCGCGCAAAACTTGAATATGGGACCCGACGCCCTCGGTACCGCCGAAAACGCGTCCGGGCGCGCAAAACATGAAATCGGGACCCGACGCCCTCGGTACCGCCGAAAAAGAGTTCGGGCGCGCAAAACTTGAAAACGGGACCCGACGCCCTCGGTACCGCCTTAAATGAGTCCGGGATCGCGAAACATGAAAACGGGACCCGACGCACTCGGCACCGCCGAAAATGAGTCCGGGCGCGCAAAACATGAAAACGGGACCCGACACCCTCGGTACCGCCGAAAACGATTCCGGGAGCGCAAAACTTGAAAACGGGACCCGACGCCCCGCACCGCCGAAACGAGTCCGGCGCGCAAAACATGAAAACGGGACCCGACGACCTCGGCACCGTCGAAAACGTGTGCGGCGCGCAAAACCTGAAAACGGGAAAGGACGCCCTCAGTACCGCCGAAAACGAGTCCGGGCGCGCAAAACATGAAAATGGTACCCGACGCCCTCGGCACCGCCGAAAACGAGTCCGGGCGCGCAAAACATGACGACGGGACCCGACGACCTCGGCACCGCCCAAAACGTTTCCGGGCGCGCAAAAGTTGAAAACGGCACCCGACGCCCTCGCTACTGCCGAAAACGAGTCCGGGCGCGTAAAACATGATAACGGGACCCGACGACCTCCGCACCGTCGAAAACGTGTCCGGGCGCGCAAAACTTGAAAACGGGAAAGGACGCCCTCGGTACCACCAAAACGAGTCCGGGCGCGCATAACTTGAAAACGGGACAGGACGCCCGCGTGGCACCGCCGAAACGATATCGTGTATTATGAACGTTCAATGAAACTAATGGTCGATTGACTCCTCAACTTTCGTGTGTTGGACTTTATAATGTTATTAGTTCATTAAAACATTTCTAGGATTATGACTAACCCTAAATCAACTTGTTTTATACCTAAGTTCCGTTAATACCGTCGTATAACGCAATTTCCCCTCTCGGGTACTTATGGATCCGAAGATCAACTCAAGCAATGCATAAAATAAAGGTTGGTCAGTTGATATTAACAACCACACGGACTTGGCCTTCGTCGCGGGTTTACCATACAAAACAACAATCAATTCATGCAAAGATATTATTAACGTGCAACAAGTTGAACATAATACAACAATAAAAACGTAGCATAATCATCAATCCATTCACAACAATCTACCCTAATCCCTAAGAACAAGTAAACTACTCACCATGACAAAAGAACACAAAGAAAAGTAAAGAAAATAAGAGATCATGTTGATAAAACCGAAGATCTCAAGACGAGCGAGTGTTGTCTTCGTGGTCGAATTTCTCTCGAAATTCGTGCTCTCCAAGGTTAGTAGCCGCCTCCAATTTCTTCCCTTGAAACCCTCCAAGATCCTCCTCCCGAATCCCTGCAGAAACTCTCCTTTTATAAGCCCCAAAACGCGTCTCCAAAACAGATCTTCAGCAGATTTCCTTCCAAAACTGGGCAGTGCCTTCAACTACCCGTTGACAGTGGTGAACGACTCGTTGGGTCTTGTTCTGCCACGTAAAATCAGATGCAGCCATTTACATTGATGTATGCCAATACCTGAGTGTCTGGTGGTGCAAATCCGATGTGGACGACCCGTTGGTAATGTTGAGCGACTCGCATACATCAATGTTCCAATGTGGAACTACTCGCCTGCCTCTGCAAACACTGCTGAACTGATCGCAGACAATGGTGGACGACCCGTTGACCTCTGCTCAGGGCCTCTACATGACATCCCGCCTTCCGAAGCACTTTTTCAGCTTGTCGGTTTTACTGGCCAATCGTACAAACCAAGGGACGACTGTTTGGGAACACCTGTGACAATCCCGCAACCACGTTCATCCGTTGTTTTGCCTGTGTCGATGAACTCAACCTAGGTTACGACATTTCGGCACTTCGCAACTAGCCATATGTGGAATCTTCCTAACTCTCAATGATTGGAAGTGAAAAGTGGATGTGTACGTGTTTTTGTGGACTCTCACAAGTCACTCCGCTAGGCACTTTGCGTGCTTTGGTAGACTCACTTTTCTCTCAATATCACTCTCAACCGGTGTTTAGTGTGTGTATGGTAAGACTTTCACCATTCTCGTTGTTTTGACGCAAGCGCCTGTGCACAACGAGTAGTCCTTTGTTCGACCCTCCAAGATCACACGAAGTGAACTCATCTTTGGGCGTGCAAGTGCTTTTTCTTGGATATAACACCAAACACCAAAGGATTTAGCAAAAGCCGGTTCCCTTGTGACCCAATGGAACCCGTGAGGGACAGCGCCAAACCCCGTCCATTCTAATTATTCCGGTCGGAATGGACAACACCGGGGCCGCGTCTTTCGACACACGCGGCTATGCCTTTCGTGGAACTCGATGTTTCATTTAAAGTGGGTGAAGTGTGTATCAGTGCACATATATGTGGAATCTCACATCTCTCCAATAATTTGTGCCTTTGGCATTTTGGTAGATCTCACATTTCACTCATTATTCCACTCAATTGGTGCGTGTTGGTAAGTTTCACCATGGTGAGTTTCCCCATTTAGATAAGTTCGAGAAACACGTACCAGAAAGGCAGAAAAGTGCTCCAAAAGTCGGGATTTCATAATATTTCAAATCTGCAAGTCAAGAAAGAGGTACAACACGACAAATGCAATGATATGCCCTAAATTATAATTAATTGGACCAATAAAGCTTAAGTTTATACCAAAAGACACGGTTTTACCCTAAAGAATATGTGTGTAAAATACACACATCAAATCCCCCCATGCTTAACCTTTTGCTTGTCCTCAAGCAAGTCAAACACAAACCGGACTTTGGTATGAACTCAGAAAAAGAAAGAAATAAGAATACTACCTCAATTTGGTCTCTCAGAGCCGTTCCTAAGGCCTCATTCACTCCACGCCACAAAAGTGGCACGTGTTATGCCAAAGGAGAAATTCTCCTACCCAACCAAAAAGGGGTGCTGCCTCATCAAAAACCTTTCCGCGGTCCAGCGGAGTAGGAAAAGAGTACAGCTACTCGGACTCAAGTAATTAAACTAAATGCAAATGCTAAAAAAAAATAAAAAAAATGAAAAAGAATGCCCTAAAAATGCAAAAGGTAGACAAAAACGAAAAGAAACCCTAAAAACTACTCAGGTTTATTCTATCTCCCCCCCATGCTAAAACCATGCGCTGTCCCTAGTGCAAAGGATCACAGATAAGAAGGAAAATGAGAGAAAGATAGAATACAACCTGAGGTGCGTCACTGTCCATCGTCTCCAGTGGCGGCGGCGTCGCCCGATGCGCTCACATCACCTTCGTCGCACCCGCGCATGTGGGGCGGTATAAGTACTCGCAATATCGTCAATCCGTCGCCCCGATTTTCTCGCCTAAATTAAAATGACCCAAATTCCCACAAGATTCGTACTTGTACATCGTTGAATACCCGTCGAAACTCAACGGTCGCACGGGGCCTTCAAAGCGGTCGCGCAGACGGTGTTCCCGACTTTTTCCTTTGTCCGGCATATGTCAACCGGTCGCAGATACGGTGCCAAACGGGTCGCATAACACCGCGCACAACGGCGTTTCTTCTCTCGTTTCGCATCCCAACATCCATTATTTCTTCGTTTAAAGCTTTCGACGACTACATGGACAGATAACAAAAATCACAAACAAAAATTAGAGAATATCATGCAAAATGAAAAAGAAAATCAAGAAAAGTGTTCAAGCAAATATTGACTATTTACAATTTTTATTCTACCCCCCCATGCTTACCCTTGCACCGTCCTCGGTGCCAAAATTCAAAAGTAAATTCGAGAAAAGGTAAGGGGAAGGTGTACTCCCTCGATGCCTAGGGTTTAGCCCATGGGCAGAACGATCCAGGAACCGTCCGTGTCTCCGCCCACCAACTTGCATCCACTCGCCAAGAGTTTGGTTGCGCAATTTGACGGCCCCACCATCTAGGATTTACTCTTATTCGAGCTGTTCGCTGAAGTATCTTCGGGCGGTCTGCTCTTGGTGCTTGAGGTTGGAGAGTAGTTCGAGTTGCTTTCTTCCGTTTTCGGATTTCCTTCTTGATTTTCGCAAGCGTGATCGTCAAGTCGACGTCGTGGGTAGGCTTGGAATTTCTGTGGGGGGCCCTCTTGACTGTCGCTTTCCAGGGCATCTTGGAACTTGCTTTGGGAACAGCGAAAATGTTTAAAATTCTTCTCTGGACAGTGCTCAACGGGTAGTTGAGGGTTCTCTGCGACCAGTTGACGGCTGCTCTGGCCGGGCAGAAAGAAAAAAGAGAGAGGCAGAAAGTTGTTTCCAAAAAAAAAAAAAAAAAAAAAAAAAAAAAATTTAGAATAGAGAGAAAGGAGGAAGGTGGGTTAGAGATATATAATCAGAGGAGGACAAGTAAGGCAAGTTAATAGTCCCTTCCAAGTCTGATTTATTAGCTTTCCTGATCCGTTCACAAAGATTCCACTTTCCATATCTACCTCCCGACAAAGTTTGTGCGGATCGTTCAAGGTCCTATGCAGTCGCACGGGAATCGCTACAGACACCGCTTTGTGAGTCGCACACTGACCTGGACGGGTCGTCCAACCATGTTCAGCTACTCTTTTTCGTATGAATTTCTGCAACTCCAAACTCTTGAAAAATACGTCAAATATTTGCATGAGCCAAAAGTAAAGAAAAGAAAACATGCACAGATGAAATAAAAGAAAAAATAAAGAAGGAAAAAAAATTTTGGGTTGCCTCCCGAAAAGCGCTTGTTTTAGGTCCCGAGCCTGACCCTATTGCGTCTAAGTTTCGCATGGGATAGGCTCGGACAAGTCCAAGCTCAGACGCTCGTCATTATTTTGGTCAGCAATGTATGTCTTGAGCCGCTGACCGTTCACCTTGAAGATTCTACCATCTTTGCCCGAAATGTCCACCGCTCCAAAAGGATAGACTTTCCTCACCGTGAAGGGTCCGGACCATCGAGACTTGAGCTTGCCTGGAAAAAGCCTTAGTCTAGAATTAAACAAAAGTACAAGATCACCTTCTTTGAAGATACGGCGCGAAATGCGCTCGTCGTGCACCTTCTTTGTGCGTTCCTTGTAGATTCGGGCGTTCTCGTAGGCTTGAAGACGCATTTCCTCCAGTTCGTGCAAGTCGAGGATGCGCTTCTCTCCGCCGGCTTGTAGCTCCATGTTGAGCGTGCGTGTGGCCCAAGATGCCTTGTGTGCAATCTCGACGGGCAAGTGACGGGGCTTCCGTAGACTAGCATGAACGGCTCATTCCGAGTGGCGTCTTAAAAGCGGTGCGGTACGCCCAAAGTGCGTCGTTGAGCTTGAAAGCCCAATCCTTCCTTGTCACCGACACCGTCTTCTCCAAAATAGCCTTGATTTGCTCGTTAGACACTTCAACCTCGCCCGTTAGTTTGAGGATGATAAGGAGTTGATACCTTGTGGGTTACCCCATGCCGTTTCGAAGTTGCTCAAACTCGGCGGTTGATGAAGTGCTTGCCACCGTCACTTATTACAACGCGCGGCACTCCAAAGCGCGGGAAGATCACATCCTTGAAGAGGCGCTTAACAGAGTTACTATCCGCTTTGGCACAAGCTAGTGCCTCCACCCATTTGGACACATAGTCCACTGCCACAAGAATGTGCTCATTACCTTTCGAAGAAGGATATGGTCCCATGAAGTCGATTCCCCACACATCGAAAATCTCGACCTCTAGAATGGGCTGTTGTGGCATCTCATTGCGCCTTGATATGTTTCCGGTCCTTTGGCACTCGTCGCACGATTGCACGAAAGCATGTGCATCCTTGAAGATGGTTGGCCAAAAGAAACCTGACTGCAAGACCTTGGCAGCAGTTCTAGAGGAGGAGGTGTGGCCTCCGTAAGCAGATGAATGGCAATGGAAAAGAATAGAGTGTACCTCCTCTTTCGGCACACACCGCCTAATCATCCCGTCAATACCAACTTTGAAGAGGAAGGGCTCTTCCCAGATGTAGTGCTTAGCATCGGCTTTGAACTTTTTCCTCTCGCCGGTATGTCATGTCCTCCGAATCACGCCGAACAATGAAAATTGGCAAAATCCGCATACCATGGAGTGCTTGTGGTGCGCGTCCCAATCGCGTAGAGTCGCTCCCCCCGTGTATCGAATCGTCGATCGCAGACACGGTCCTTCTCCTCGCCTTCCCAATGTAGTCTTGACAAATGGTCGCCATCGAGTTTTCCGACCCCTTTTTATCTTGGATTTCAATGTCAAATTCCCGCAAAAGAAGAATCCAACGGATAAGACGGGGTTTGGCATCTTTTTTAGCGAGAAGATACCTTAGTGCAAAGCGTGGCGGTGTAGACGATGATCCGAGATCCGACTGTGTAGGCACGAAACTTTTCGAGAGCATACACCACCGCCAAAAGCTCCTTTTCTCGTCGTGGTGTAGTTGGCTTGCGCGAATCAAGGACTTTGCTCGCGTAGCGATGGCAACGGGTTTCTTGTCCTTCTTTTGGCCAAGAACGGCCCCCACAAAGATAATCATTGCGTCGCACATGATCTCAAAGGGTCGAGACCGGTCCGGGCCGGAGAATGGGAGCGACACGAGGGCTTTCTTCAACCCGACAAAAGACTTAACACATTCATCGAAAAATCAAATTCGTTATCTTTTATTAGAAGGTTTGTTAAGGGCTTAGCAATTCGAGCGAAGTCTTGAATGAATCGTCGATAGAATCCGCAATGCCCGAGAAAGCTTCGCACGTCCTTAACAGTCTTAGGCACGCACATTTGCTCGATCACTTCTATCTTCGCCTTATCCACCTCGATGCCCTTACCAGACACCTTATGTCCCAAAACTATGCCTTCCTCCACCATGAAGTGGCATTTCTCCCAGTTGAGCACCAAGTTAGTTTCCTCGCACCGCTGCAAAACTTTACACAGATTTTCAAGAGAAGAGTTAAAAGAAGTACCAACAACAGAAAAATCATCCATGAAAATTTCGACTTCTTTTTCAATATAAGCAGAGAAAATTCCCATCATTGCCCTTTGGAAAGTAGCAGGTGCGTTACACAAGCCAAACGGCATCCTACGATAGGCGAAGGTGCCATACGGACATGTGAACGTTGTTTTCTCCATATCTGCAAGGTGAATCGGTATCTGGAAGAAACCGAGTATCCATCGAGATAGCGGAAGTGGGAGTGCTTTGCCAAACGCTCAAGCATCCGATCAACAAATGGCAACGGAAGTGGTCCTTACGTGTCGCAGCCGTTCAACTTGCGTAATCGATACACATCCTCCACCCGGCCGTGGGTCGCATTTGGACCATTTCTCCCTTCTCATTTTGAACAACCGTGTGCCCTCCTTTCTTGGGCACCACATGAATCGACTCACCCATTTACTGTCGGAAATAGAGAAAATAATGTCAGCTTCACATAATTTAAGAATTTCTTTCTTTACCACGTCTTGAAGAACTGGGTTGAGTCGTCTTTGGTGTTGCACCGATGGCTTATGATCGTCCTCCGATGTATCCGTGCTCACAAATAGCCGGGCCGAGCCCCTTGATGTCATGAATAGAGTACCCGATGGCCCCCCCGTGAAGTCTCAACTTCTCCAAAAGTTTGTTAGTTTCATCGGGGCTTAATTGAGCACCCACAATAACGGAAAAGATTTTTCCTCATCAAGAAACTCATACCCGAGGTTGTCTGGGCAATGCGCTTAAGTTCGACCTTTTTAGGAGTGTCAAATGGTGGAATGCGCCCTCACCGTGCTCGGATCGCTTGTCTCGCGAGGAGTCCGAGCCGCGCCGGTCGCTTATCTCTCGCTCGGCGGTCGTGGGGTTACCAGACGGTCGCAGACATTGGTACCGACAACCGAAACATGCGCGTCCCCTTCGCGAAACATGGACTACCGTTGCGCAACGCGACATGTCCGAGTCCATATCCTCCCGAAATTGAGAGAAAAGTCGAATGATACCTTAGTGGATCGTGTTGTCGCTCGAGGAAGCCTTCTTGCACTTCTTGGACCACCTCGTCAATGATGTCTACTTGGTAGCATTCGTCTGTGGGATGTCGGGATACTTCATCGCTTTATCGACTTGGAACCGCACCTTTTCCCCCGACGGTCATGGTTAGCGTGCCTTGGTATGTGTCAAACACTGTTCGGCAGCTTCTAAGGAAGGGGCGACCGAGGATGATCGGTACCTCCTTGTCTTCTTTCATGTCCACAACCACGAAATCTCCCGGCACAAAGAATTTCCCAACTTGCACTGTGCACGTCCTCCACTATCCCCAATGGCGTACGCGTAGAAGAGTCCGCAAGCCGCAAAGTCATACGGTGGCCTTGAGCTCGCCCACACCAATCCTTTTAAAGACGGTGCGAGGCATAAGACTCACGCTCGCACCCAAATCACATAGAGCCTTTTTGATTACGCCTTTACCAATGGTACAAGGGATAGTAAACTTACCCGATCGCCAAGCTTTGGAGGTAGCTCATGACTCACGATCGCGCCGCATTCCAGTTGAGTTGCACGCCGCCGCAATCCTTCAAACTCCTCTTGTTTGACAAGAGATCCTTCAAGAACTTGGCATACGTAGGCATCTCGTGCAAGAGCATCGCAAAAGGAATAGTAATAGAAAGTTGTTTCAATACCTCCATGAATTTCGAGTATTGCTCCTCTAATCTGCTTGGCAAGCCTCTCGCGGAAATGGAACCGGTGGCCCGTAAGGTTGCCGCACCTTGATCGGTTTTGGTTTTTCCGTCCCCAACACATGCAAATTGTCCTCGAATTCGGGGTGGATTTCTCTCGTCCGTGGCTTTGTATGCGAGTCGTCTACAACCGTCTCGCGATTCGTTCAACACCGCTTCGCCCATCGTCGATCGGTCGATCATCGCTCCGTCAAGCTTCGTGCAACCGTTAGCGGGTCGCATACCACACCCAACGGTCGCGCACCTCTCGTTTCGGCCCGGAACAGCGGTGGTTGTGCAGATCGATGTTGTCGGAACCACCTCGGGGTTCGTGGGACCGCCGTAAGACTTGCCGCTCCGTAGGACATGAATGACTTGCAATCCCCCGATGGATTTGGCACTTCGGCTTTGTTGGCAACTTTGGTGCCTCGTAGGTGGATCCATTGGTTTGAGCCTCTCTGGATCTTTTGTAGCTCTTCAAGAATTATCATGTTCACCTTGCCTTGCTCGTGCATAAAGCTCTTGAATTCTTGGTCGAGCCGGACTTGCCCCGAAGTAAATGGTGGGCGGTTGTTGTTGCCTTGGTTGGGCCCGTGGTTTTGGTACCTTGGAGGGTTGTTGTTGCCGATTGCCCAAAGTGAGGACTCGCCGTGGTTTTCCTTCCAATATTGCTCTGGCCCGTGGAATCCCTAGAGTAGGATTGATCGAACGGTGGCTTAGGGAAGTAGGAAGGCATGCTATTTAGAGAATTTACTTCCTTTTGGTCGTCCTTTGGGGGGGCTTCGGCGTAGACATGTCCCTCGTCACCACATAGTTCACGCTCTGTTTCGACGGCCTTAGCGGTTGTCGCTCGCTTGTTGAGTTGTGATTGTAGTGCGTTCAACTTGGCTTCCGTAGCTATGTACTTGTCAACTTCGTATCTCCCTCCTCCGTAAGCTCTGACGTCATCTTTGTATGACCATTGGTGCCGAAGAGCAAGTCTAGCGAAGAGTTCGAGTGCCTCCTGGGAGGAATGTGTATAACCGATCCACCCGCAGCAGATTAGCAATAAAGCGGTCATTATCGATAACCCTTTCATGAATGACTCTACTAACATCCAATCGGGCACATTATGATGGGGACAAGACAATAAGAGTTGGTTGTATCCGTCCCAAGCTTCACCAAGTGATTCATCGTGCCTTTGACTAAATGCGTTAATTTGGGCTCTAATTTTAGCAAGCTTTTTCTATGTGGAAAGTATTTAGTCAAGAAGAGATTAGACATGTTGGCCTGTGTACCAACCGAGCCTCGAGGAAGAGAATTAAACCAAGCGAGTGCCTTGTCCCTCGTAGAGAAAGAGAACAAGTGCAATCGAACGTAGTCTTCCGGCGCGTCACCTCGTCTCACGGTATCGCGTACTTGAAGGAAACGGTAGAGGTGGTCGTGCGGGTTCTCATGCTCCATCCCGTGGAATGTGTTCGTTGAATTATGTTGATGAGACCGGAGTTGAGATGCGTTGTTCTCCTTGAAATGTCGGAAGAACAATTGGACCTCGCGCGTCGTCCGCTCGCGGACGTGGTAGTCCATCGAGTACGTCGCGCGTCCTCCGAAGTCGGAGTTGTGCTAACTCGCCTCAAGGCGAGCCTTTTCTTCCTCCCGTCTCCGCCATGGTGGTAGAAAAAGAAGAGGTGTCCGAATCGGTTGATGCATCGGGTTCGGAACCGCGTCCACTCCTTAGGTTGTAATCTCCAACCGCAGGGAATCGATCCAGCTTTAGTTCACTCCGAAATGCATACAAAGATGAGAAGAAGAAGAAAGTTAGGACTAAAAAAGGAAACTAAAGACGAGTTTAGAAATAAATACACCGTCCCCAAGCAACGCGCCAATTTGATGTCTGGTTTTTGTATCAAATACTATTTATACTTTCCTAATCCCAGCTTTACGTCGCACCAAACGACGGCCAATTGCGATCGTGGTCGAACCACGAGACGGACTTACTTCTAAACCGACTTTAATTTGGACTCGAAAACTATTTTTGGTATTTTTGTATAAAATGGGGGTTGTAAGCAATTGTTTTGATTAAGGAATCCTAAGTAATTAAAAGACAATTAAAAATAGAGAGTAAACAAGTGCAAATAAAATTTTGGTTTTAAACTTAACTATAAAAGGTATTCCTAGGGAGTTCGGGATCAATTGTTGCTCGGATCAATGGTCAACTACCCGTTCATTACTATGAACGACCCGCCGACATAGGTATGCGACCCGCTCAAAGGTCCCGAACGACTCGCAGAGGGCATGCTAGGTAAACAATACCGATGTTTGTGGGCGTTCAATGTCCCGAACTACCCGCGACATTGGTCTTGTCGTCGTTCAACACGTCGATGACAGATGGTCAACTACCCGTTCAAAGTTGTCCCGAACGACCGCTGACATCCGCTGCATGTACCGTCAAACCAATTAACATAGGCTTCTATCGTGTATTATGAACGTTCAATGAAACTAATGGTCGATTGACTCCTCAACTTTCGTGTGTTGGACTTTATAATGTTATTAGTTCATTAAAACATTTCTAGGATTATGACTAACCCTAAATCAACTTGTTTTATACCTAAGTTCCGTTAATACCGTCGTATAACGCAATTTCCCCTCTCGGGTACTTATGGATCCGAAGATCAACTCAAGCAATGCATAAAATAAAGGTTGGTCGCTTGATATTAACAACCACACCGGACTTGGCCTTCGTCCGCGGGTTTACCATACAAAACAACAATCAATTCATGCAAAGATATTATTAACGTGCAACAAGTTGAACATAATACAACAATAAAAACGTAGCATAATCATCAATCCATTCACAACAATCTACCCTAATCCCTAAGAACAAGTAAACTACTCACCATGACAAAAGAACACAAAGAAAAGTAAAGAAAATAAGAGATCATGTTGATAAAACCGAAGATCTCAAGACGAGCGAGGTGTGTTTTTCGTGGTCGAATTTCTCTCGAAATTCGTGCTCTCCAAGGTTGGTAGCCGCCTCCAATCTCTTCCCTTGAAACCCTACAAGATCCTCCTCCGAATCCCTGCAGAAACTCTCCTTTTATAAGCCCCAAAACGCGTCTCCAAAACAGATCTTCAGCAGATTTCCTTCCAAAATCGGGCAAAGGCCTTCAACTACCCGTTGACAAAGTGGGCGAACGACTCGTGGGTCTTGTTCTCGCCACGTAAAATCGATGCAGCCCATTTACATTGATGTATGCCAATACCTGAGTGTCTGGTGGTGCAAATCCAATGTGGACGACCCGTTGGTAATGGTGAGCGACTCGCATACATCAATGTTCCAATGTGGAACTACTCGCCGCTCTCGCAAACACCGCCGAACCGATCGCAGACAATGGTGGACGACCCGTTGACCTCTCGCTCGTGGCCTCTACATGACATCCCGCCTTCCGAAGCACTTTTTCGCTTGCTCTGCTTTACTTGGCCAATCGTACAAACCAAGGGACGATCGTTTGGGAACACCCAGACAATCCCGCAACCACGTTCATCCGTTGTTTTGCCAGGTCGATGAACTCAACCTAGGTTACGACATTTCGGCACTTCGCAACTAGCCATATGTGGAATCTTCCTAACTCTCAATGATTGGAAGTGAAAAGTGGATGTGTACGTGTTTTTGTGGACTCTCACAAGTCACTCCGCTAGGCACTTTGCGTGCTTTGGTAGACTCACTTTTCTCTCAATATCACTCTCAACCGGTGTTTAGTGTGTGTATGGTAAGACTTTCACCATTCTCGTTGTTTTGACGCAAGCGCCTGTGCACAACGAGTAGTCCTTTGTTCTGACCCCTCCAAGATCACACGAAGTGAACTCATCTTTGGGCGTGCAAAGTGCTTTTTCTTGGATATAACACCAAACACCAAAGGATTTAGCAAAAGCCGGTTCCCTGCGACCCAATGGAACCCGTGAGGGACAGCGCCAAACCCCGTCCATTCTAATTATTCCCTGGCCGGAATGGACAACACCGGGCCGCGTCTTTCGACACACGCGCTATGCCTTTCGTGGAACTCGATGTTTCATTTAAAGTGGGTGAAGTGTGTATCGTTGCACATATATGTGGAATCTCACATCTCTCCAATAATTTGTGCCTTTGGCAACATGAAAACGGACCCGACGCCCTCGGCACCGCCAAAACGAGTTCGGCGCGCAAAACTGAAAACGGGACCCGACGCCCCTGCACCGCCGAAAACGAGTCCGGCGCGCAAAACATGAAAACGGGACCCGACGACGCCCGCACCGCCGAAACGAGTCCGGCGCGCAAAACATGAAAACGGGACCCGACGCCCCGCACCGCCGAAAAGAGTCCGGCGCGCAAAACATGAAAACGGGACCCGACGCCCCTGCACCGCCGAAACGAGTCCGGCGCGCAAAACATGAAAAAGGGGACCCGACGCCCCTCGCACCGCCGAAAACGAGTCCGGTCGCGCAAAACATGAAAACGGACCCGACGACCCGCACCGCCGAAACGAGTCCGGCGCGCAAAACATGAAAACGGACCCCACGCACTCGCACCGCCGAAAACGAGTCCGGCGCGCAAAACTTGAAAATGGGACCCGACGCCCCCGCACCGCCGAAAACGTGTCCGGCGCGCAAAACATTAAAACGGACCCGACGCCTCGCACCGCCGAAAAAGAGTTCGGCGCGCAAAACTTGAAAAACGGGACCCGACGCCCCTCGCACCGCCTTAAATGAGTCCGGGATCGCGAAACATGAAAACGGGACCCGACGCACTCGGCACCGCCGAACACCAGTCGGGGCGCGCAAAACATGAAAACGGGACCCCACGCACTCGGCACCGCCGAAAACGAGTCCGGGCGCGCCAAACTTGAATATGGGACCCGACGCCCGGTACCGCCGAAAACGCGTCCGGGCGCGCAAAACATGAAACGGACACGACGCCCCGCACCGCCGAAAAAGAGTTCGGCGCGCAAAACTTGAAAACGGACCCGACGCCCTCGCACCGCCTTAAATGAGTCCGGATCGCGAAACATGAAAACGGACCCGACGCACTTCGCACCGCCGAAACGAGTCCGGCGCGCAAAACATGAAAACGGACCCGACACCCTGCACCGCCGAAAACGATTCCGGAGCGCAAAACTTGAAAACGGACCCGACGCTCCTGCACCGCCGAAAACGAGTCCGGCGCGCAAAACATGAAAACGGACCCGACGACCTCGCACGCGTCGAAAACGTGCGCGGCGCGCAAAACCGAAAACGGAAAGGACGCCCCTGCACCGCCCAAAACGAGTCCGGCGCGCAAAACTTGAAAACGGACAGACGCCCTGCACCGCCGAAAACGAGTCCGGGCGCGCAAAACATGAAAATGGGACCCGACGCCCTCGGCACCGCCGAAAACGAGTCCGGGCGCGCAAAACATGACGACGGGACCCGACGACCTCGGCACCGCCCAAAACGTTTCCGGTCGCGCAAAAGTTGAAAACGGACAGGACGCCCTCGGTACCGCCGAAAACGAGTCCGGCGCGCAAAACATGAAAACGGGACCCGACTCCCTCGGTACCGCCGAAACGATTCCGGGAGCCCAAAACTTGAAAACGGCACCCGACGCCCTCGCTACTGCCGAAAACGAGTCCGGGCGCGTAAAACATGAAAACGGGACCCGACGACCTCGGCACCGTCGAAAACGTGTCCGGGCGCGCAAAACTTGAAAATGGGAAAGGACGCCCTCGGTACCACCAAAAACGTGTCCGGCGTGCAAAACTTGAAAACGGACAGACGCCCGCGCACCGCCGAAAACGAGTTTGGGCGCGCAAAACATGAAAACGGACCCGACGACCCGCACCATCGAAAACGCGCGGCGCGCAAAACTTGAAAACGGAAAGGACGCCCTCTGCACCGCCCAAAACGAGTCCGGGCGCGCAAAACTTGAAAACGGACAGACGCCCCTGCACCGCCGAAAACGAGTCCGGCGCGCAAAACATGAAAACGGACCCGACGCCCTCGGCACCGCCGAAAACGAGTCGGGGCGCGCAAAACATGAAAACGGGACCCCACGCACTCGGCACCGCCGAAAACGAGTCCGGGCACGCAAAACTTGAATATGGGACCCGACGCCCTCGGTACCGCCGAAAACGCGTCCGGGCGCGCAAAACATGAAATCGGGACACGACGCCCTCGGTACCGCCGAAAAAGAGTTCGGGCGCGCAAAAATTGAAAACGGGACCCGACGCCCTCGGTACCGCCTTAAATGAGTCCGGGATCGCGAAACATGAAAACGGGACCTGACGCACTCGGCACTGCCGAAAACGAGTCCGGGCGCGCAAAACTTGAAAACGGGAAAGGACGCCCTCGGTACCGCAAAAAACGAGTCCGGATGCGCAAAACTTGAAAACGGGACAGAACGCCCTCGGTACCGCCGAAAACGAGTCCGGGCGTGCAAAACATGAAAACGGGACCCGACGCCCCGCACCGCCGTAAACGAGTCCGGCACGCAAAACTTAAAAACGGAAAGGACGCCCCGAACCGCCGAAAACGAGCCCGGCGCGCAAAACATGAAAACGGACCGACGCCTCGCACCGCCGAAAACGAGTCCGGCGCGCAAAACATGAAAACGGGACCCGACGACCCCGCACCGCCCAAAACGTGTCCGGCGCGCAAACTTGAAAACGGACAGACGCCTGCACCGCCGAAAACGAGTCCGGCGCGCAAAACATGAAAACGGGACCTAACGCCCTGCACCGCCGAAAACGAGTCCGGCGCGCAAAACATGAAAACGGGACCCGACGACCCCGCACCGCCCAAAACGTGTCCGGCGCGCAAAACATGAAACGGGAAAACGGACCCGACGAAAACGATTCCGGAGTGCAAAACTTGAAAACGGAACCGACGCCCTCGCACCGCCGAAAAGAGTTCGGCACGCAAAACATGAAAACGGACTCGACGCCCCCGCACCGCCGCAAAGGAGTCCGGCGCGCAAAACTTGAAAACGGAAAGGACGCCCCGCACCGCCGAAAAGAGTTCGGCGCGCAAAACTTGAAAACGGACCCGACGCCCCGCACCGCCGTAAAGGAGTCCGGCGCGCAAAACTTGAAAACGGAAAGGACGCCCCGCACCGCCGAAAAAGAGTTCGGCGCGCAAAACTTGAAAACGGACCCGACGCCCCCGCACCGCCGAAAACGAGTCCGGCGCGCAAAACATGAAAACGGACCCGACGACGCCCCCGCACCGCCGAAACCGCCGAAAACGATCCGGCGCGCAAAACATGAAAACGGGACGACGACCCCGCGACCCCTTAAACGCAAAACATGAAAACGGACCCGACGCCGCACCGCCGAAAACGAGTCCAAGCGCGCAAAAAATGAAAACGGGACCAACTCCCTCGGTACCGCCGAAAACGATTCCGGGAGCGCAAAACTTGAAAACGGGACCCGACGCCCCTGCACCGCCGAAAACGAGTCCGGGCGCGCAAAACATGAAAACGAGTCCGGAAAGGACGCCCCGCACTGCACCGCAAAAACGAGTCCGGCGCGCAAAACTTGAAAACGGACCGACGCCCCGCACCGCCGAAAACGAGTCCGGCGCGCAAAACATGAAAACGGACCCGACGCCCTCGCACCGCCGAAAACGAGTCGTGGCGCGCAAAACATGAAAACGGACCCCGACGCACCTCGCACCGCCGAAAACGAGTCCGGCGCGCAAAACTTGAAAATGGGACCCGACGCCCCTGCACCGCCGAAAACGAGTCCGGCGCGCAAAACATGAAAACGGACCCGACGCCCCCGCACCGCCGAAAACGAGTTCCGGCGCGCAAAACTTGAAAACGGACCCGACGCCCTCGCACCGCCTTAAACGAGTCCGGCGCGCAAAACATGAAAACGGGACCCGACGCACCCGCACCGCCGAAAACGAGTCCGGCGCGCAAAACATGAAAACGGACCCGACGACCCGCACCGCCGAAAACGATTCCGGAGCGCAAAACTTGAAAACGGACCCGACGCCCCCGCACCGCCGAAAACGAGTCCGGCGCGCAAAACATGAAAACGGACCCGACGACCTCGCACCGTCGAAAACGTGTCCGGCGCGCAAAACTTGAAAACGGAAAGGACGCCCCTGCACCACCAAAAACGAGTCCGGCGCGCAAAACTTGAAAACGGGACAGGACGCCCGCGGTACCGCCGAAAACGAGTTTGGGCGCGCAAAACATGAAAACGGGACCCGACGACCCCGCACCGCCGTAAACGAGTTCGGCGCGCAAAACTTAAAAACGGAAAGGACGCCCCGCACCGCCGAAAACGGGTCCGGCGCGCAAAACATGAAAACGGACCCCGACCCCTGCACCGCCGAAAACGAGTCCGGCGCGCAAAACATGAAAACGGGACCCGACGACCCCGCACCGCCCAAAAAGAGTCCGGCGCGCAAACAAATGGACCCGACGCCCCGCACCGCCGAAAAACGAGTCCGGCGCGCAAAACATGAAAAGGGGACCCGACGCCCCCGCACCGCCGAAAACGAGTCCGGCGCGCAAAACATGAAAACGGACCCGACGACCCCGCACCGCCGAAAACGAGTCCGGCGCGCAAAACATGAAAACGGACCCGACGCACCGCTCGCACCGCCGAAAACGAGTCCGGCGCGCAAAACTTGAAAAATGGGACCCGACGCCCCGCACCGCCGAAAACGTGTCCGGCGCGCAAAACATGAAAACGGGACCCGACGCCCTCGCACCGCCGAAAAAGAGTCCGGCGCGCAAAACTTGAAAACGGACCCGACGCCCCTGCACCGCCTTAAACGAGTCCGGATCGCGAAACATGAAAACGGACCCGACGCCCCGCACCGCCGAAAAACGAGTCCGGGCGCGCAAAACATGAAAACGGACCCCACGCACCCGCACCGCCGAAAACGAGTCCGGCGCGCAAAACTTGAAAATGGGACCCGACGCCCCGCACCGCCGAAAACGCGTCCGGCGCGCAAAACATGAAACGGACCCGACGCCTCGCACCGCCGAAAAGAGTTCGGCGCGCAAAACTTGAAAACGGACCCGACGCCCCGCACCGCCCGAAAAAACGAGTCCGGCGCGCAAAACATGAAAACGGACCCGACGCACCGCACCGCCGAAAACGAGTCCGGCGCGCAAAACATGAAAACGGGGACCCGACACCCGCACCGCCGAAAACGATTCCGAGCGCAAAACTTGAAAACGGGACCCGACGCCCCGCACCGCCGAAAACGAGTCCGGCGCGCAAAACATGAAAACGGACCCGACGCCCCGCACCGTCGAAAACGTGCGCGGCGCGCAAAACTTGAAAACGGGACCCGACGCCTCGCACCGCCCATGAAAAAACGAGTCCGGCGCGCAAAACTTGAAAACGGGACAGACGCCCCCGCACCGCCGAAAACGAGTCCGGCGCGCAAAACATGAAAACGGACCGACGCCGCCCGCACCGCCGAAAACGAGTCGGGCGCGCAAAACATGAAAACGGACCCCACGCACCCGCACCGCCGAAAACGAGTCCGGCACGCAAAACTTGAAATGGGACCCGACGCCCCGCACCGCCGAAAACGCGTCCGGCGCGCAAAACATGAAAACGGACCCGACGCCCCTGCACCGCCGAAAAAAGAGTTCGGCGCGCAAAAATTGAAAACGGACCCGACGCCCCGCACCGCCTTAAATGAGTCCGGATCGCGAAACATGAAAACGGACCCGACGCACCCCCCGCACCGCCGAAAACGAGTCCGGCGCGCAAAACTTGAAAACGGAAAGGACGCCCCGCACCGCAAAAACGAGTCCGGCGCGCAAAACTTGAAAACGGACGACGCCCCGCACCGCCGAAACGAGTCCGGCGCGCAAAACATGAAAACGGGACCCGACGACCCGCACCGCCAAAACGAGTCCGGCACGCAAAACTTAAAAACGGAAAGGACGCCCCCGAACCGCCGAAAACGAGTCCGGCGCGCAAAACATGAAAACGGACCCGACGCCCTGCACCGCCGAAAACGAGTCCGGCGCGCAAAACATGAAACGGGACCCGACGACCCCGCACCGCCCAAAACGTGTCCGGCGCGCAAACTTGAAAACGGACAGACGCCGCCGCACCGCCGAAAACGAGTCCGGCGCGCAAAACATGAAAACGGGACCTAACGCCCCTGCACCGCCGAAAACGAGTCCGGCGCGCAAAACATGAAAACGGGACCCGACGACCCGCACCGCCCAAAACGTGTCCGGCGCGCAAAACATGAAAACGGACCCGACGCCCCTCGCACCGACGAAAACGATTCCGGCGCGCAAAACTTGAAAACGGAACCGACGCCCCGCACCGCCGAAAAAGAGTTCCGGCACGCAAAACATGAAAACGGACTCGACGCCCCCCGCACCGCCGAAAACGAGTCCGGCGCGCAAAACTTGAAAACGGAAAGGACGCCTCGCACCGCACCGCCGAAAAGAGTCCTCGGCGCGCAAAACTTGAAAACGGGACCCGACGCCCCGCACCGCCGTAAACGAGTCCGGCGCGCAAAACTTGAAAACGGAAAGGACGCCTCTGCACCGCCGAAAAGAGTTCGGCGCGCAAAACATGAAAACGGACCCGACGCCCCTCGCACCGCCTTAAATGAGTCCGGAATCGCAAAACATGAAAACGGGACCCGACGCACTCGGCACCGCCGAAAACGAGTCCAAGCGCGCAAAAAATGAAAACGGGACCGACTCCCTCGGTACCGCCGAAAACGATTCCGGGAGCGCAAAACTTGAAAACGGGACCCGACGCCCGGTACCGCCGAAAACGAGTCCGGGCGCGCAAAACATGAAAACGGAAAGGACGCCCCCGCACCGCCAAAAACGAGTCCGGCGCGCAAAACTTGAAAACGGACACGGGACGCCCCGCACCGCCGAAAACGAGTCCGGCGCGCAAAACATGGAAACGGACCCGACGCCCCGCACCGCCGAAAACGAGTCTCGGCGCGCGCAAAACATGAAAACGGACCCCACGCACTCGCACCGCCGAAAACGAGTCCGGCGCGCAAAACTTGAAATGGGACCCGACGCCCCCGCACCGCCGAAAACGAGTCCGGCGCGCAAAACATGAAAACGGGACCCGACGCCCCTGCACCGCCGAAAACGAGTCCGGCGCGCAAAACATGAAAACGGACCCGACGTCGCACCGCCGAAAACGAGTCCGGCGCGCAAAACATGAAAACGGACCCGACGCACCGCACCGCCGAAAACGAGTCCGGCGCGCAAAACATGAAAACGGACCCGACGCCCCGCACCGCCGAAAACGAGTCCGGCGCGCAAAACATGAAAACGGACCCGACGCCCCGCACCGCCGAAAACGAGTCCGGCGCGCAAAACATGAAAACGGGACGCCCGACGCCCCCGCACCGCCGAAAACGAGTCCGGCGCGCAAAACATGAAAACGGACCCGACGCCCCCGCACCGCCGAAAACGAGTCCGGCGCGCAAAACATGAAAACGGACCCGACGACCCTCGCACCGCCCAAAACGTTCCGGCGCGGCGCGCAAAAAGTTGAAAAACGGACCCGACGACCCGACGCACCGCCGAAAACGAGTCCGGCGCGCAAAACATGAAAACGGACCCGACGACCCGCACCGCCGAAAACGTGTCCCGGCGCGCAAAACTTGAAAACGGGACCCGACGCCCCCGCACCGCCACCAAAAACGAGTCCGGCGCGCAAAACTTGAAAACGGACCCGACGCCCCGCACCGCCGAAAACGAGTCCGGCGCGCAAAACATGAAAACGGACCGACGACGCCCGCACCGCCGAAAACGAGTTCGGCGCGCAAAACTTGAAAACGGAAAGGACGCCCTGCACCGCCGAAAACGAGTCCGGCGCGCAAAACATGAAAACGGACCCGACGCCCCGCACCGCCGAAACGAGTCCGGCGCGCAAAACATGAAAACGGGACCCGACGACCCGCACCGCCCAAAACGAGTCCGGCGCGCAAAACATGAAAACGGACCCGACGCCCTCGCACCGCCGAAACGAGTCCGGCGCGCAAAACATGAAAAGGGGACCCGACGCCCCGCACCGCCGAAAACGAGTCCGGCGCGCAAAACATGAAAACGGACCCGACGACCCGCACCGCCGAAAACGAGCCGGCGCGCAAAACATGAAAACGGACCCCACGCACTCTCCGCACCGCCGAAACGAGTCCGGCGCGCAAAACTTGAAAATGGGACCCGACGCCCGCACCGCCGAAAACGTGTCCGGCGCGCAAAAAACATGAAAACGGACCCGACGCCCCTCGCACCGCCGAAAAAGAGTTCGGCGCGCAAAACTTGAAAACGGACCCGACGCCCCTGCACCGCCTTAAACGAGTCCGGATCGCGAAACATGAAAACGGACCCGACGCACTCGCACCGCCGAAAACGAGTCCGGCGCGCAAAACATGAAAACGGACCCGACGCACCCGCACCGCCGAAAACGAGTCCGGCGCGCAAAACTTGAAAATGGGACCCGACGCCCCGCACCGCCGAAAACGAGTCCGGCGCGCAAAACATGAAAACGGACCGACGACCCCGCACCGCCGAAAAAGAGTTCCGGCGCGCAAAACTTGAAAACGGGACCCGACGCCCCTGCACCGCCGAAAACGAGTCCGGCGCGCAAAACATGAAAACGGGACCCGACGCCCGCACCGCCGAAAACGAGTCCGGCGCGCAAAACATGAAAACGGACCCGACCCCGCACCGCCGAAAACGAGTCCGGCGCGCAAAACTTGAAAACGGACCCGACGCCCTCGCACCGCCGAAAACGAGTCCGGCGCGCAAAACATGAAAACGGACCCGACGCCCTCGCACCGCCGAAAACGAGTCCGGCGCGCAAAACATGAAAACGGACCCGACGCCCCCGCACCGCCAAAACGAGTCCGGCGCGCAAAACATGAAAACGGGACCCGACGCCCCGCACCGCCGCCGAAACGAGTCCGGCGCGCAAAACATGAAAACGGACCCGACGCCCCCGCACCGCCGAAAACGAGTCCGGCGCGCAAAACATGAAAACGGGACCCGACGCCCCCGCACCGCCGAAAACGAGTCCGGCGCGCAAAACATGAAAACGGACCCGACGACCCCCGCACCGCCGAAAACGAGTCCGGCGCGCAAAACATGAAAACGGACCCGACGCCCCCGCACCGCCGAAAACGAGTCCGGCGCGCAAAACTTGAAAACGGACCCGACGCCCCTGCACCGCCGAAAACGAGTCCGGCGCGCAAAACATGAAAACGGACCCGACGCCCCGCACCGCCGAAACGAGTCCGGCGCGCAAAACATGAAAACGGACCCGACGCCCCGCACCGCCGAAAACGAGTCCGGCGCGCAAAACATGAAAACGGGACCGACGACCCCGCACCGCCGAAAACGAGTCCGGCGCGCAAAACATGAAAACGGACCCGACGCCCCGCACCGCCGAAAACGAGTCCGGCGCGCAAAACATGAAAACGGACCCGACGCCCCCGCACCGCCGAAACGAGTCCGGCGCGCAAACATGAAAACGGACCCGACGCCCCTCGCACCGCCGAAAACGAGTCCGGCGCGCAAAACATGAAAACGGACCCGACGCCCCGCACCGCCGAAAACGAGTCCGGCGCGCAAAACATGAAAACGGACCCGACGCCCCTCGCACCGCCGAAAACGAGTCCGGCGCGCAAAACATGAAAACGGACCCGACGACCCCGCACCGCCCGAAAACGAGTCCGGCGCGCAAAACATGAAAACGGACCCGACGACCCCGCACCGCCGAAAACGAGTCCGGCGCGCAAAACATGAAAACGGGACCCGACGCCTCGCACCGCCGAAAACGAGTCCGGCGCGCAAAACTTGAAAACGGACCCGACGCCCCGCACCGCCAAAAACGAGTCCGGCGCGCAAAACATGAAAACGGACCCGACGCCTCGCACCGCCGAAAAACGAGTCCGGCGCGCAAAACATGAAAACGGACCCGACGCCCCTCGCACCGCCGAAAACGAGTCCGGCGCGCAAAACATGAAAACGGGACCCGACGACCTCGCACCGCCGAAAACGAGTCCGGCGCGCAAAACATGAAAACGGACCCGACGACCCTGCACCGCCGAAAACGAGTCCGGCGCGCAAAACATGAAAACGGACCCGACGCCCTCGCACCGCCGAAAACGAGTCCGGCGCGCAAAACATGAAAACGGACCCGACGCCCCGCACCGCCGAAAACGAGTCCGGCGCGCAAAACATGAAAACGGGACCCGACGCCCCCGCACCGCCGAAAAACGAGTCCGGCGCGCAAAACATGAAAACGGACCCGACGCCCCCGCACCGCCGAAAACGAGTCCGGCGCGCAAAACATGAAAACGGACCCGACGCCCCTCGCACCGCCGAAAACGAGTCCGGCGCGCAAAACATGAAAACGGGACCCGACGCCTCGCACCGCCGAAAACGAGTCCGGCGCGCAAAACATGAAAACGGACCCGACGCCTCGCACCGCCGAAAACGAGTCCGGCGCGCAAAACTTGAAAACGGACCCGACGCCCCCGCACCGCCGAAAAACGAGTCCGGCGCGCAAAACATGAAAACGGACCCGACGCCCCGCACCGCCGAAACGAGTCCGGCGCGCAAAACATGAAAACGGACCCGACGCCCTCGCACCGCCGAAAACGAGTCCGGCGCGCAAAACATGAAAACGGGACCCGACGCCCCGCACCGCCGAAAACGAGTCCGGCGCGCAAAACATGAAAACGGGACCCGACGCCCCGCACCGCCGAAAACGAGTCCGGCGCGCAAAACTTGAAAACGGGACCCGACGCCCCGCACCGCCGAAAACGAGTCCGGCGCGCAAAACATGAAAACGGACCCGACGCACCCCGCACCGCCGAAAACGAGTCCGGCGCGCAAAACATGAAAACGGACCCGACCCCGCACCGCCGAAAACGAGTCCGGCGCGCAAAACTTGAAAACGGACCCGACGCCCCTGCACCGCCGAAAACGAGTCCGGCGCGCAAAACATGAAAACGGACCCGACGACCCCGCACCGCCGAAAACGAGTCCGGCGCGCAAAACTTGAAAACGGACCGACGCCCGCACCGCCGAAAACGAGTCCGGCGCGCAAAACATGAAAACGGGACCCGACGCCCCGCACCGCCGAAAACGAGTCCGGCGCGCAAAACATGAAAACGGACCCGACGCACTCGCACCGCCGAAAACGAGTCCGGCGCGCAAAACTTGAAAACGGGACCCGACGCCCCGCACCGCCGAAAACGAGTCCGGCGCGCAAAACATGAAAACGGGACCCGACGACCTCGCACCGCCGAAAACGAGTTCCGGCGCGCAAAACTTGAAAACGGACCCGACGCCCCGCACCGCCGAAAACGAGTCCGGCGCGCAAAACATGAAAACGGACCCGACGCCCCTCGCACCGCCGAAAACGAGTCCGGCGCGCAAAACATGAAAACGGGACCGACGACGCCTCGCACCGCCGAAAACGAGTCCGGCGCGCAAAACTTGAAAACGGACCCGACGCCCCCGCACCGCCGAAAACGAGTCCGGCGCGCAAAACATGAAAACGGACCCGACGACCCCGCACCGCCGAAAACGAGTCC
The DNA here is from genome assembly GCA_037127355.1 of Schoenoplectus tabernaemontani. NCBI lineage: Eukaryota > Viridiplantae > Streptophyta > Magnoliopsida > Poales > Cyperaceae > Schoenoplectus > Schoenoplectus tabernaemontani. The sequence goes on along the minus strand of CM073750.1, from coordinate 12,797,485 downwards.
GGCGCGCAAAACTTGAAAACGGACCCGACGCCTCGCACCGCCGAAAACGAGTCCGGCGCGCAAAACATGAAAACGGGACCCGACGCCTCGCACCGCCGAAAACGAGTCCGGCGCGCAAAACATGAAAACGGACCCGACGCCCCGCACCGCCAAAACGAGTCCGGCGCGCAAAACATGAAAACGGACCCGACGCCCCGCACCGCCGAAACGAGTCCGGCGCGCAAAACATGAAAACGGACCCGACGCCCCGCACCGCCGAAAACGAGTCCGGCGCGCAAAACATGAAAACGGACCCGACGCCCCCGCACCGCCGAAAACGAGTCCGGCGCGCAAAACATGAAAACGGACCCGACGCCCCCGCACCGCCGAAACGAGTCCGGCGCGCAAAACATGAAAACGGACCCGACGCCTCGCACCGCCGAAAACGAGTCCGGCGCGCAAAACATGAAAACGGACCCGACGCCCCCGCACCGCCGAAAACGAGTCCGGCGCGCAAAACATGAAAACGGACCCGACGCCCCGCACCGCCGAAAACGAGTCCGGCGCGCAAAACATGAAAACGGACCCGACGCCCGCACCGCCGAAAACGAGTCCGGCGCGCAAAACATGAAAACGGACCCGACGCCCCGCACCGCCGAAAACGAGTCCGGCGCGCAAAACATGAAAACGGACCCGACGCCCTCGCACCGCCGAAAACGAGTCCGGCGCGCAAAACATGAAAACGGGACCCGACGCCCTCGCACCGCCGAAAACGAGTCCGGCGCGCAAAACATGAAAACGGACCCGACGCCCCCGCACCGCCGAAACGAGTCCGGCGCGCAAAACATGAAAACGGACCCGACGCCCTGCACCGCCGAAAACGAGTCCGGCGCGCAAAACATGAAAACGGGACCCGACGCACCCGTCACCGCCGAAAACGAGTCCGGGCGCGCAAAACATGAAAACGGGGACCCGACGACCCTCGCACCGCCGAAAACGAGTCCGGCGCGCAAAACATGAAAACGGACCCGACGCCTCGCACCGCCGAAAACGAGTCCGGCGCGCAAAACATGAAAACGGACCCGACGCCCCGCACCGCCGAAAACGAGTCCGGCGCGCAAAACATGAAAACGGGACCCGACGACCCGCACCGCCGAAAACGAGTCCGGCGCGCAAAACTTGAAAACGGACCCGACGCCCGCACCGCCGAAAACGAGTCCCGGCGCGCAAAACATGAAAACGGACCCGACGCCCGCACCGCCGAAAACGAGTCCGGCGCGCAAAACATGAAAACGGACCCGACGCCCCGCACCGCCGAAAACGAGTCCGGCGCGCAAAACATGAAAACGGGACCCGACGCCCCCGCACCGCCGAAAACGAGTCCGGCGCGCAAAAACATGAAAACGGACCCGACGACCCCGCACCGCCAAAACGAGTCCGGCGCGCAAAACATGAAAACGGACCCGACGCCTCGCACCGCCGAAAACGAGTCCGGCGCGCAAAACATGAAAACGGGACCCGACGCCTCGCACCGCCGAAAACGAGTCCGGCGCGCAAAACTTGAAAACGGACCCGACGCCCTCGCACCGCCGAAAACGAGTCCGGCGCGCAAAACATGAAAACGGACCCGACGCCCCGCACCGCCGAAAACGAGTCCGGCGCGCAAAACATGAAAACGGACCCGACGCCCGCACCGCCGAAAACGAGTCCGGCGCGCAAAACTTGAAAACGGACCCGACGCCCCGCCGCACCGCCGAAACGAGTCCGGCGCGCAAAACATGAAAACGGACCCGACGCCCCCGCACCGCCGAAAACGAGTCCGGCGCGCAAAACATGAAAACGGACCCGACGACCCCGCACCGCCGAAAACGAGTCCGGCGCGCAAAACATGAAAACGGACCCGACGCCCGCACCGCCGAAACGAGTCCGGCGCGCAAAACATGAAAACGGACCCGACGCCCTCGCACCGCCGAAAACGAGTCCGGCGCGCAAAACATGAAAACGGACCCGACGACCTCGCACCGCCGAAAACGAGTCCGGCGCGCAAAACATGAAAACGGACCCGACGCCCTCGCACCGCCGAAAACGAGTCCGGCGCGCAAAACATGAAAACGGACCCGACGCCCTGCACCGCCGAAAACGAGTCCGGCGCGCAAAACATGAAAACGGACCCGACGCCCCCGCACCGCCGAAAACGAGTCCGGCGCGCAAAACATGAAAACGGACCCGACGACCTCGCACCGCCGAAAACGAGTCCGGCGCGCAAAACTTGAAAACGGAAAGGACGCCCTGCACCGCCAAAACGAGTCCGGCGCGCAAAACTTGAAAACGGACCCGACGCCCGCACCGCCGAAAACGAGTCCGGCGCGCAAAACATGAAAACGGACCCGACGCCCGCACCGCCGAAAACGAGTCCGGCGCGCAAAACATGAAAACGGACCCGACGCCCCCGCACCGCCGAAAACGAGTCCGGCGCGCAAAACATGAAAACGGACCCGACGCCCCCGCACCGCCGAAAACGAGTCCGGCGCGCAAAACATGAAAACGGACCCGACGCCCCGCACCGCCGAAAACGAGTCCGGCGCGCAAAACATGAAAACGGACCCGACGCCCCGCACCGCCGAAAACGAGTCCGGCGCGCAAAACATGAAAACGGGGACCCGACGCCTCGCACCGCCGAAAACGAGTCCCGGCGCGCAAAACTTGAAAACGGACCCGACGCCCCGCACCGCCGAAAACGAGTCCGGCGCGCAAAACATGAAAACGGACCCGACGCCCCCGCACCGCCGAAAACGAGTCCGGCGCGCAAAACATGAAAACGGACCCGACGCCTCGCACCGCCGAAAACGAGTCCGGCGCGCAAAACATGAAAACGGACCCGACGCCCCCGCACCGCCGAAAACGAGTCCGGCGCGCAAAACATGAAAACGGACCCGACGCCCCCGCACCGCCGAAAACGAGTCCGGCGCGCAAAACTTGAAAACGGACCCGACGCCCCTGCACCGCCGAAAACGAGTCCGGCGCGCAAAACATGAAAACGGGACCCGACGCCCCGCACCGCCGAAAACGAGTCCGGCGCGCAAAACATGAAAACGGACCCGACGCACCCGCACCGCCGAAAACGAGTCCGGCGCGCAAAACATGAAAACGGACCCGACGCCCCCGCACCGCCGAAAACGAGTCCGGCGCGCAAAACATGAAAACGGACCCGACGACCCCGCACCGCCGAAAACGAGTCCGGCGCGCAAAACATGAAAACGGACCCGACGACCCGCACCGCCGAAAACGAGTCCGGCGCGCAAAACATGAAAACGGGACCCGACGCCTCGCACCGCCGAAAACGAGTCCGGCGCGCAAAACATGAAAACGGACCCGACGCCCCCGCACCGCCGAAAACGAGTCCGGCGCGCAAAACATGAAAACGGACCCGACGCCCGCACCGCCGAAAACGAGTCCGGCGCGCAAAACATGAAAACGGACCCGACGCCCGCACCGCCGAAAACGAGTCCGGCGCGCAAAACATGAAAACGGACCCGACGCCCCGCACCGCCGAAAACGAGTCCGGCGCGCAAAACATGAAAACGGACCCGACGCCCCCGCACCGCCGAAAACGAGTCCGGCGCGCAAAACATGAAAACGGGACCCGACGCCCCGCACCGCCGAAAACGAGTCCGGCGCGCAAAACTTGAAAACGGACCCGACGCCCGCACCGCCGAAAACGAGTCCGGCGCGCAAAACATGAAAACGGACCCGACGCCCCCGCACCGCCGAAAACGAGTCCGGCGCGCAAAACATGAAAACGGGACCCGACGCCTCGCACCGCCGAAAACGAGTCCGGCGCGCAAAACATGAAAACGGACCCGACACCCCTGCACCGCCGAAAACGAGTCCGGCGCGCAAAACATGAAAACGGACCCGACGCCCTCGCACCGCCGAAAACGAGTCCGGCGCGCAAAACATGAAAACGGACCCGACGACCCGCACCGCCGAAAAACGAGTCCGGCGCGCAAAACATGAAAACGGACCCGACGCCCCCGCACCGCCGAAAACGAGTCCGGCGCGCAAAACATGAAAACGGACCCGACGCCCGCACCGCCGAAAACGAGTCCGGCGCGCAAAACATGAAAACGGACCCGACGCCACGCACCGCCGAAAACGAGTCCGGCGCGCAAAACATGAAAACGGACCCGACGCCCCGCACCGCCGAAAACGAGTCCGGCGCGCAAAACATGAAAACGGACCCGACGCCCCCGCACCGCCGAAAACGAGTCCGGCGCGCAAAACATGAAAACGGACCCGACCCCGCACCGCCGAAAACGAGTCCGGCGCGCAAAACATGAAAACGGACCCGACGCCCCGCACCGCCGAAAACGAGTCCCGGCGCGCAAAACATGAAAACGGACCCGACGCCCCCGCACCGCCGAAAACGAGTCCGGCGCGCAGCAAAACATGAAAACGGACCCGACGACCCCGCACCGCCGAAACGAGTCCGGCGCGCAAAACTTGAAAACGGACCCGACGCCCCCGCACCGCCGAAACGAGTCCGGCGCGCAAAACATGAAAACGGACCCGACGACCCCGCACCGCCGAAAACGAGTCCGGCGCGCAAAACATGAAAACGGACCCGACGCACCCCGCACCGCCGAAAACGAGTCCGGCGCGCAAAACATGAAAACGGACCCGACGCCCCGCACCGCCGAAAACGAGTCCGGCGCGCAAAACATGAAAACGGACCCGACGCCCCGCACCGCCGAAAACGAGTCCGGCGCGCAAAACATGAAAACGGACCCGACGACCCCGCACCGCCGAAAACGAGTCCGGCGCGCAAAACATGAAAACGGACCCGACGCCCCCGCACCGCCGAAAACGAGTCCGGCGCGCAAAACATGAAAACGGACCCGACGCCCCGCACCGCCGAAAACGAGTCCGGCGCGCAAAACATGAAAACGGACCCGACGCCCCGCACCGCCGAAAACGAGTCCGGCGCGCAAAACATGAAAACGGACCCGACGCCCGCACCGCCGAAAACGAGTCCGGCGCGCAAAACTTGAAAACGGACCCGACGCCCCGCACCGCCGAAAACGAGTCCGGCGCGCAAAACATGAAAACGGACCCGACGCCCCCGCACCGCCGAAAACGAGTCCGGCGCGCAAAACATGAAAACGGACCCGACGCCCCGCACCGCCGAAAACGAGTCCGGCGCGCAAAACATGAAAACGGACCCGACGCCCTGCACCGCCGAAAACGAGTCCGGCGCGCAAAACATGAAAACGGACCCGACGCCCCGCACCGCCGAAAACGAGTCCGGCGCGCAAAACATGAAAACGGGACCCGACGCCCCGCACCGCCGAAAACGAGTCCGGCGCGCAAAACATGAAAACGGACCCGACGCCCCGCACCGCCGAAAACGAGTCCGGCGCGCAAAACATGAAAACGGACCCGACGACCTCGCACCGCCGAAAACGAGTCCGGCGCGCAAAACTTGAAAACGGACCCGACGCCCTCGCACCGCCGAAAACGAGTCCGGCGCGCAAAACATGAAAACGGACCCGACGCCCCGCACCGCCGAAAACGAGTCCGGCGCGCAAAACATGAAAACGGACCCGACGCCCCGCACCGCCGAAAACGAGTCCCGGCGCGCAAAACATGAAAACGGACCCGACGCCCGCTCGCACCGCCGAAAACGAGTCCGGCGCGCAAAACATGAAAAACGGACCCGACGCCCCGCACCGCCGAAAAGAGTTCCGGCGCGCAAAACTTGAAAACGGACCCGACGCCCCGCACCGCCGAAAACGAGTCCGGCGCGCAAAACATGAAAACGGACCCGACGCCCCGCACCGCCGAAAACGAGTCCGGCGCGCAAAACATGAAAACGGACCCGACGCCCGCACCGCCGAAAACGAGTCCGGCGCGCAAAACTTGAAAACGGACCCGACGCCCCTGCACCGCCGAAACGAGTCCGGCGCGCAAAACATGAAAACGGACCCGACGCCCCGCACCGCCGAAAACGAGTCCGGCGCGCAAAACATGAAAACGGACCCGACGCCCCGCACCGCCGAAAACGAGTCCGGCGCGCAAAACATGAAAACGGACCCGACGCCCGCACCGCCGAAAACGAGTCCGGCGCGCAAAACATGAAAACGGACCCGACGCCCCGCACCGCCGAAAACGAGTCCGGCGCGCAAAACATGAAAACGGACCCGACGCCCCTCGCACCGCCGAAACGAGTCCGGCGCGCAAAACATGAAAACGGACCCGACGACCCCGCACCGCCGAAAACGAGTCCGGCGCGCAAAACATGAAAACGGACCCGACGCCCCGCACCGCCGAAAACGAGTCCGGCGCGCAAAACTTGAAAACGGACCCGACGCCTCGCACCGCCGAAAACGAGTCCGGCGCGCAAAACATGAAAACGGACCCGACGCCCCGCACCGCCGAAAACGAGTCCGGCGCGCAAAACATGAAAACGGACCCGACGCACCCCGCACCGCCGAAAACGAGTCCGGCGCGCAAAACATGAAAACGGGACCCGACGCCCGCACCGCCGAAAACGAGTCCGGCGCGCAAAACATGAAAACGGACCCGACGACCCGCACCGCCGAAAACGAGTCCGGCGCGCAAAACTTGAAAACGGGACCCGACGCCCCCGCACCGCCGAAAACGAGTCCGGCGCGCAAAACATGAAAACGGACCCGACGCACCCCGCACCGCCGAAAACGAGTCCGGCGCGCAAAACATGAAAACGGACCCGACGACCCGCACCGCCGAAAACGAGTCCGGCGCGCAAAACTTGAAAACGGACCCGACGCCCCGCACCGCCGAAAACGAGTCCGGCGCGCAAAACATGAAAACGGACCCGACGCCCTCGCACCGCCGAAAACGAGTCCGGCGCGCAAAACTTGAAAACGGAAAGGACGCCCCCGCACCGCCGAAAACGAGTCCGGCGCGCAAAACATGAAAACGGACCGACGCCCCGCACCGCCGAAAACGAGTCCGGCGCGCAAAACATGAAAACGGGACCCGACGCCCCGCACCGCCGAAAACGAGTCCGGCGCGCAAAACATGAAAACGGACCCGACGACCCCGCACCGCCGAAAACGAGTCCGGCGCGCAAAACATGAAAACGGACCCGACGCCTCGCACCGCCGAAAACGAGTCCGGCGCGCAAAACATGAAAACGGACCCGACGCCCCGCACCGCCGAAAACGAGTCCGGCGCGCAAAACATGAAAACGGACCCGACGCCCCCGCACCGCCGAAAACGAGTCCGGCGCGCAAAACATGAAAACGGACCCGACGCACCCCGCACCGCCGAAAACGAGTCCGGCGCGCAAAACATGAAAACGGACCCGACGCCTCGCACCGCCGAAAACGAGTCCGGCGCGCAAAACTTGAAAACGGACCCGACGCCCCGTACCGCCGAAAACGAGTCCGGCGCGCAAAACATGAAAACGGACCCGACGCCCCCGCACCGCCGAAAACGAGTCCGGCGCGCAAAACATGAAAACGGACCCGACGACTCCCGCACCGCCGAAAACGAGTCCGGCGCGCAAAACATGAAAACGGGACCCGACGCCCTGCACCGCCGAAAACGAGTCCGGCGCGCAAAACATGAAAACGGACCCGACGCCCCGCACCGCCGAAAACGAGTCCGGCGCGCAAAACATGAAAACGGGACCCGACGCCCCTCGCACCGCCGAAAACGAGTCCGGCGCGCAAAACATGAAAACGGACCCGACGCCTCGCACCGCCGAAAACGAGTCCGGCGCGCAAAACATGAAAACGGACCCGACGCCCCGCACCGCCGAAAACGAGTCCGGCGCGCAAAACATGAAAACGGACCCGACGACCTCGCACCGCCGAAAACGAGTGTCCGGCGCGCAAAACATGAAAACGGACCCGACGCCCCGCACCGCCGAAAACGAGTCCGGCGCGCAAAACTTGAAAACGGACCCGACGCCCCCGCACCGCCGAAAACGAGTCCGGCGCGCAAAACATGAAAACGGACCCGACGCCCCGCACCGCCGAAAACGAGTCCGGCGCGCAAAACATGAAAACGGGACCCGACGCCTCGCACCGCCCAAAACGAGTCCGGCGCGCAAAACTTGAAAACGGGACCCGACGCCCCGCACCGCCGAAAACGAGTCCGGCGCGCAAAACATGAAAACGGACCCGACGCCCCCGCACCGCCGAAAACGAGTCCGGCGCGCAAAACATGAAAACGGACCCGACGCCCGCACCGCCGAAAACGAGTCCGGCGCGCAAAACATGAAAACGGACCCGACGCCCCGCACCGCCGAAAACGAGTCCGGCGCGCAAAACATGAAAACGGGACCCGACGCCCGCACCGCCGAAAACGAGTCCGGCGCGCAAAACTTGAAAACGGACCCGACGCCCCGCACCGCCGAAAACGAGTCCGGCGCGCAAAACATGAAAACGGGACCCGACGCCCCGCACCGCCGAAAACGAGTCCGGCGCGCAAAACATGAAAACGGGACCCGACGCACTCGCACCGCCGAAAACGAGTCCGGCGCGCAAAACTTGAAAACGGGGACCCGACGCCCGCACCGCCGAAAACGAGTCCGGCGCGCAAAACATGAAAACGGACCCGACGCCTCGCACCGCCGAAAACGAGTCCGGCGCGCAAAACTTGAAAACGGACCCGACGCCCCGCACCGCCGAAAACGAGTCCGGCGCGCAAAACATGAAAACGGACCCGACGCACTCGCACCGCCGAAAACGAGTCCGGCGCGCAAAACATGAAAACGGGACCCGACGACCCTGCACCGCCGAAAACGAGTCCGGCGCGCAAAACTTGAAAACGGACCCGACGCCTCTGCACCGCCGAAAACGAGTCCGGCGCGCAAAACATGAAAACGGACCCGACGCCCGCACCGCCGAAAACGAGTCCGGCGCGCAAAACATGAAAACGGACCCGACGCCCCTGCACCGCCAAAACGAGTCCGGCGCGCAAAACATGAAAACGGACCCGACGCCCCGCACCGCCGAAAACGAGTCCGGCGCGCAAAACATGAAAAGGGGACCCGACGCCCCGCACCGCCGAAAACGAGTCCGGCGCGCAAAACATGAAAACGGGGACCCGACGACCCGCACCGCCGAAAACGAGTCCGGCGCGCAAAACATGAAAACGGGACCCGACGCCTCGCACCGCCGAAAACGAGTCCGGCGCGCAAAATGAAAACGGACCCGACGCCCTCGCACCGCCGAAAACGAGTCCGGCGCGCAAAACATGAAAACGGACCCGACGCCCCCGCACCGCCGAAAACGAGTCCGGCGCGCAAAACTTGAAAACGGACCCGACGCCCCGCACCGCCGAAAACGAGTCCGGCGCGCAAAACATGAAAACGGACCCGACGCCTCTCGCACCGCCGAAAACGAGTCCGGCGCGCAAAACATGAAAACGGACCCGACGCTCCCTGCACCGCCGAAAACGAGTCCGGCGCGCAAAACATGAAAACGGACCCGACGCCCCGCACCGCCGAAAACGAGTCCGGCGCGCAAAACATGAAAACGGACCGACGCCCCGCACCGCCGAAACGAGTCCGGCGCGCAAAACATGAAAACGGACCCGACGCCCCTCGCACCGCCGAAAACGAGTCCGGCGCGCAAAACATGAAAACGGGACCCGACGACCCCCGCACCGCCGAAAACGAGTCCGGCGCGCAAAACATGAAAACGGACCCGACGACCCTCGCACCGCCAAAAACGAGTCCGGCGCGCAAAACATGAAAACGGACCCGACGACCCCCGCACCGCCGAAAACGAGTCCGGCGCGCAAAACATGAAAACGGGACCCGACGCCCTCGCACCGCCGAAAACGAGTCCGGCGCGCAAAACTTGAAAACGGACCCGACGCCTCGCACCGCCGAAACGAGTCCGGCGCGCAAAACATGAAAACGGACCCGACGCCCCGCACCGCCGAAAACGAGTCCGGCGCGCAAAACATGAAAACGGACCCGACGCCCGCACCGCCCAAAACGAGTCCGGCGCGCAAAACTTGAAAACGGACCCGACGCCCCGCACCGCCGAAAACGAGTCCGGCGCGCAAAACATGAAAACGGGACCCGACGCCCCGCACCGCCGAAAACGAGTCCGGCGCGCAAAACATGAAAACGGACCCGACGCCCCGCACCGCCGAAAACGAGTCCGGCGCGCAAAACTTGAAAACGGGACCCGACGCCCCTGCACCGCCGAAAACGAGTCCGGCGCGCAAAACATGAAAACGGACCCGACGCCTCTGCACCGCCGAAAACGAGTCCGGCGCGCAAAACATGAAAACGGACCCGACGCCCCGCACCGCCGAAAACGAGTCCGGCGCGCAAAACATGAAAACGGACCCGACGACCCCGCACCGCCGAAAACGAGTCCGGCGCGCAAAACATGAAAACGGGACCCGACGCCCCTGCACCGCCGAAAAACGAGTCCGGCGCGCAAAACATGAAAACGGACCCGACGCCCCGCACCGCCGAAAACGAGTCCGGCGCGCAAAACATGAAAACGGACCCGACGACTCGCACCGCCGAAAACGAGTCCGGCGCGCAAAACATGAAAACGGAAAGGACGCCCTGCACCGCCGAAAACGAGTCCGGCGCGCAAAACATGAAAACGGACCGACGCCCCCTCGCACCGCCGAAAACGAGTCCGGCGCGCAAAACATGAAAACGGACCCGACGCCCCGCACCGCCGAAAACGAGTCCGGCGCGCAAAACATGAAAACGGACCCGACGCCCCCGCACCGCCGAAAACGAGTCCGGCGCGCAAAACATGAAAACGGACCCGACGCCCGCACCGCCGAAAACGAGTCCGGCGCGCAAAACATGAAAACGGACCCGACGCCCTCGCACCGCCGAAAAGAGTTCCGGCGCGCAAAACTTGAAAACGGACCCGACGCCCCCGCACCGCCGAAAACGAGTCCGGCGCGCAAAACATGAAAACGGACCCGACGCTCGCACCGCCGAAAACGAGTCCGGCGCGCAAAACATGAAAACGGACCCGACGCCCCGCACCGCCGAAAAACGAGTTCCGGCGCGCAAAACTTGAAAACGGACCCGACGCCCCTGCACCGCCGAAAACGAGTCCGGCGCGCAAAACATGAAAACGGGACCCGACGCCCCGCACCGCCGAAAACGAGTCCGGCGCGCAAAACATGAAAACGGACCCGACGCCCCGCACCGCCGAAAACGAGTCCGGCGCGCAAAACATGAAAACGGACCCGACGCCCCGCACCGCCGAAACGAGTCCGGCGCGCAAAACATGAAAACGGACCCGACGCACCCGCACCGCCCAAAACGAGTCCGGCGCGCAAAACTTGAAAACGGGACCCGACGCCCTCGCACCGCCGAAAACGAGTCCGGCGCGCAAAACATGAAAACGGGACCCGACGACCCCGCACCGCCGAAAACGAGTCCGGCGCGCAAAACATGAAAACGGGACCCGACGCCTCGCACCGCCCAAAACGAGTCCGGCGCGCAAAACATGAAAACGGACCGACGACCCCGCACCGCCGAAAACGAGTCCGGCGCGCAAAACATGAAAACGGGACGACGCCCTCGCACCGCCGAAAACGAGTCCGGCGCGCAAAACATGAAAACGGACCCGACGCCCCGCACCGCCGAAAACGAGTCCGGCGCGCAAAACATGAAAACGGACCCGACGCCCCGCACCGCCAAAACGAGTCCGGCGCGCAAAACTTGAAAACGGACCGACGCCCTCGCACCGCCGAAAACGAGTCCGGCGCGCAAAACATGAAAACGGGACCCGACGCCGACCCGCACCGCCGAAAACGAGTCCGGCGCGCAAAACATGAAAACGGGACCCGACGCCCCCGCACCGCCGAAAACGAGTCCGGCGCGCAAAACATGAAAACGGGACCCGACGCCCCGCACCGCCGAAAACGAGTCCGGCGCGCAAAACTTGAAAACGGAACCGACGCCCTCGCACCGCCGAAAACGAGTCCGGCGCGCAAAACATGAAAACGGACCCGACGCCCCGCACCGCCGAAAACGAGTCCGGCGCGCAAAACATGAAAACGGACCCGACGCCCCCGCACCGCCGAAAACGAGTCCGGCGCGCAAACTTGAAAACGGGACCCGACGCCCTCGCACCGCCGAAACGAGTCCGGCGCGCAAAACATGAAAACGGACCCGACGCCCCGCACCGCCGAAAACGAGTCCGGCGCGCAAAACTTGAAAACGGACCCGACGCCCCTGCACCGCCGAAAACGAGTCCGGCGCGCAAAACATGAAAACGGACCCGACGACCCGCACCGCCGAAAACGAGTCCGGCGCGCAAAACATGAAAACGGACCCGACGACCCCGCACCGCCGAAAACGAGTCCGGCGCGCAAAACATGAAAACGGACCCGACGCCCCGCACCGCCGAAAACGAGTCCGGCGCGCAAAACATGAAAACGGACCCGACGCCCCGCACCGCCGAAAACGAGTCCGGCGCGCAAAACTTGAAAACGGACCCGACGCCCCGCACCGCCGAAAACGAGTCCGGCGCGCAAAACATGAAAACGGACCCGACGCCCCGCACCGCCGAAAACGAGTCCGGCGCGCAAAACATGAAAACGGACCCGACGCCCCCGCACCGCCGAAAACGAGTCCGGCGCGCAAAACTTGAAAACGGGACCCGACGCCCCTGCACCGCCGAAAACGAGTCCGGCGCGCAAAACATGAAAACGGACCCGACGCCCCTGCACCGCCGAAAACGAGTCCGGCGCGCAAAACATGAAAACGGACCCGACGCCCCCGCACCGCCGAAAACGAGTCCGCGCGCAAAACATGAAAACGGGACCCGACGCCCGCACCGCCGAAACGAGTCCGGCGCGCAAAACATGAAAACGGACCCGACGCCCCCGCACCGCCGAAAACGAGTCCGGCGCGCAAAACATGAAAACGGGACCCGACGCCCCGCACCGCCGAAAACGAGTCCGGCGCGCAAAACATGAAAACGGACCCGACGACCCGCACCGCCGAAACGAGTCCGGCGCGCAAAACATGAAAACGGACCCGACGCCCCGCACCGCCGAAAACGAGTCCGGCGCGCAAAACATGAAAACGGACCCGACGACCCCGCACCGCCGAAAACGAGTCCGGCGCGCAAAACATGAAAACGGACCCGACGCCCTGCACCGCCGAAAACGAGTCCGGCGCGCAAAACATGAAAACGGACCCGACGACCCCGCACCGCCGAAAACGAGTCCGGCGCGCAAAACATGAAAACGGACCGACGACGCCCTGCACCGCCGAAAACGAGTCCGGCGCGCAAAACATGAAAACGGACCCGACGCCCCCGCACCGCCGAAAACGAGTCCGGCGCGCAAAACATGAAAACGGACCCGACGACCCCGCACCGCCGAAAACGAGTCCGGCGCGCAAAACATGAAAACGGACCCGACGCCCCGCACCGCCGAAAACGAGTCCGGCGCGCAAAACATGAAAACGGACCCGACGCCCCGCACCGCCGAAAACGAGTCCGGCGCGCAAAACATGAAAACGGACCGACGCCCTCGCACCGCCGAAAACGAGTCCGGCGCGCAAAACATGAAAACGGACCCGACGCCCCGCACCGCCGAAACGAGTCCGGCGCGCAAAACATGAAAACGGACCCGACGACCTCGCACCGCCGAAAACGAGTCCGGCGCGCAAAACTTGAAAACGGGACCCGACGCCCCCGCACCGCCGAAAACGAGTCCGGCGCGCAAAACATGAAAACGGACCCGACGCCCCCCGCACCGCCGAAAACGAGTCCGGCGCGCAAAACATGAAAACGGACCCGACGCCCTCGCACCGCCGAAAACGAGTCCGGCGCGCAAAACATGAAAACGGGACCCGACGCCCTGCACCGCCGAAAACGAGTCCGGCGCGCAAAACATGAAAACGGACCCGACGCCCTCGCACCGCCGAAAACGAGTCCGGCGCGCAAAACATGAAAACGGACCCGACGCCCGCGACCGCCAAAACGAGTCCGGCGCGCAAAACATGAAAACGGACCGACGCCCTCGCACCGCCGAAAACGAGTCCGGCGCGCAAAACATGAAAATGGGACCCGACGCCCGCACCGCCGAAAACGAGTCCGGCGCGCAAAACATGAAAACGGACCCGACGCCCTGCACCGCCGAAAACGAGTCCGGCGCGCAAAACATGAAAACGGACCCGACGCCCCGCACCGCCGAAAACGAGTCCGGCGCGCAAAACATGAAAACGGACCCGACGACCCCGAACCGCCGAAACGAGCCCGGCGCGCAAAACATGAAAACGGACCGACGCCCGCACCGCCGAAAACGAGTCCGGCGCGCAAAACATGAAAACGGACCCGACGACCCCGCACCGCCCAAAACGTGTCCGGCGCGCAAACTTGAAAACGGACAGACGCCGTCGCACCGCCGAAAACGAGTCCGGCGCGCAAAACATGAAAACGGACCCGACGCCCCTGCACCGCCGAAAACGAGTCCGGCGCGCAAAACATGAAAACGGGACCCGACGACCCCGCACCGCCCAAAACGTGTCCGGCGCGCAAAACATGAAAACGGACCCGACGAAAACGATTCCGGAGTGCAAAACTTGAAAACGGAACCGACGCCCTCGCACCGCCGAAAAAGAGTTCGGCACGCAAAACATGAAAACGGACTCGACGACCCCGCACCGCCGCAAAGGAGTCCGGCGCGCAAAACTTGAAAACGGAAAGGACGCCCCGCACCGCCGAAAAGAGTTCGGCGCGCAAAACTTGAAAACGGACCCGACGTCCCGCACCGCCGTAAAGGAGTCCGGCGCGCAAAACTTGAAAACGGAAAGGACGCCTCGCACCGCCGAAAAGAGTTCGGCGCGCAAAACTTGAAAACGGGACCCGACGCCCTCGGTACCGCCTTAAATGAGTCCGGAATCGCAAAACATGAAAACGGGACCCGACGCACTCGGCACCGCCGAAAACGAGTCCAAGCGCGCAAAAAATGAAAGGGACCGACTCCCTCGGTACCGCCGAAAACGATTCCGGGAGCGCAAAACTTGAAAACGGACCCGACGCCCCTGCACCGCCGAAAACGAGTCCGGCGCGCAAAACATGAAAACGGAAAGGACGCCCCGCACCGCAAAAACGAGTCCGGCGCGCAAAACTTGAAAACGGACAGACGCCCTGCACCGCCGAAAACGAGTCCTGGCGCGCAAAACATGGAAACAGGACCCGACGCCCACAGCACCGCCGAAAACGAGTCTGGGCGCGCAAAACATGAAAACGGGACCCCACGCACTCGGCACCGCCGAAAACGAGTCCGGGCGCGCAAAACTTGAATATGGGACCCGACGCCCCGCACCGCCGAAAACGCGTCCGGCGCGCAAAACATGAAACGGGACCCGACGCCCTGCACCGCCGAAAAAGAGTTCGGCGCGCAAAACTTGAAAACGGACCCGACGCCCCGCACCGCCTTAAATGAGTCCGGATCGCGAA
Source organism: Schoenoplectus tabernaemontani (assembly GCA_037127355.1). Lineage (NCBI taxonomy): Eukaryota > Viridiplantae > Streptophyta > Magnoliopsida > Poales > Cyperaceae > Schoenoplectus > Schoenoplectus tabernaemontani. The sequence continues at coordinate 12,782,039 of CM073750.1, read as the reverse complement.
ACATGAAAACGGACCCGACGCACTCGCACCGCCGAAAACGAGTCCGGCGCGCAAAACATGAAAACGGACCCGACACCCCTGCACCGCCGAAAACGATTCCGGAGCGCCAAACTTGAAAACGGACCCGACGCCCTCGCACCGCCGAAAACGAGTCCGGCGCGCAAAACATGAAAACGGACCCGACGACCCCGCACCGTCGAAAACGCGCGCGGCGCGCTAAACCCGAAAACGGAAAGGACGCCCGCACCGCCCAAAACGAGTCCGGCGCGCAAAACTTGAAAACGGACAGACGCCCCGCACCGCCGAAAACGATTCCGGGCGCGCAAAACATTAAAATGGGACCCGACGCCCTCGGCACCGCCGAAAACGAGTCCGGGCGCGCAAAACATGACGACGGGACCCGACGACCTCGGCACCGCCCAAAACGTTTCCGGGCGAGCAAAAGTTGAAAACGGCACCCGACGCCCTCGCTACTGCCGAAAACGAGTCCGGGCGCGTAAAACATGAAAACGGCACCCGACGCCCTCGCTACTGCCGAAAACGAGTCCGGGCGCGTAAAACATGAAAACGGGACCCGACGACCTCGGCACCGTCGAAAACGTGTCCGGGCGCGCAAAACTTGAAAACGGGAAAGGACGCCCTCGGTACCACCAAAAACGAGTCCGGGCGCGCAAAACTTGAAAACGGGACAGGACGCCCGCGGTACCGCCGAAAACGAGTTTGGGCGCGCAAAACATGAAAACGGGACCCGACGCCCCGCACCGCCGAAAACGAGTCCGGCGCGCAAAACATGAAAACGGAAGACGCCCGCACCGCCGAAACGAGTCCGGCGCGCAAAACATGAAAACGGACCCGACGACCCCCGCACCGCCGAAACGAGTCCGGCGCGCAAAACATGAAAACGGGACCCGACGCCCCGCACCGCCCAAAAACGAGTCCGGCGCGCAAAACATGAAAACGGACCCGACGCCCCGCACCGCCGAAAACGAGTCCGGCGCGCAAAACATGAAAACGGGACCCGACGCCCCGCACCGCCGAAAACGAGTCCGGCGCGCAAAACATGAAAACGGACCCGACGACGCCCGCACCGCCGAAAACGAGTCCGGCGCGCAAAACTTGAAAACGGACCCGACGCCTCTGCACCGCCGAAAACGAGTCCGGCGCGCAAAACATGAAAACGGGACCCGACGCCCCGCACCGCCGAAAACGAGTCCGGCGCGCAAAACATGAAAACGGACCCGACGCCCCGCACCGCCGAAAACGAGTCCGGCGCGCAAAACTTGAAAACGGACCCGACGCCCCGCACCGCCGAAAACGAGTCCGGCGCGCAAAACATGAAAACGGACCCGACGCCCCGCACCGCCGAAAACGAGTCCGGCGCGCAAAACATGAAAACGGACCCGACGCCCCGCACCGCCGAAAACGAGTCCGGCGCGCAAAACTTGAAAACGGGACCCGACGCCCCGCACCGCCGAAAACGAGTCCGGCGCGCAAAACATGAAAACGGACCCGACGCCCCGCACCGCCGAAAACGAGTCCCGCGCGCAAAACATGAAAACGGACCCGACGACCCCGCACCGCCGAAAACGAGTCCGGCGCGCAAAACATGAAAACGGACCCGACGCCCCGCACCGCCGAAAACGAGTCCGGCGCGCAAAACATGAAAACGGACCCGACGCCCCGCACCGCCGAAAACGAGTCCGGCGCGCAAAACATGAAAACGGACCCGACGCCCCTGCACCGCCGAAAACGAGTCCGGCGCGCAAAACATGAAAACGGACCCGACCCCCCGCACCGCCGAAAACGAGTCCGGCGCGCAAAACATGAAAACGGACCCGACGCCCCGCACCGCCGAAAACGAGTCCGGCGCGCAAAACATGAAAACGGACCCGACGCCCCCGCACCGCCGAAAACGAGTCCGGCGCGCAAAACATGAAAACGGACCCGACGCCTCGCACCGCCGAAAACGAGTCCGGCGCGCAAAACATGAAAACGGACCCGACGACCCCGCACCGCCGAAAACGAGTCCGGCGCGCAAAACATGAAAACGGACCCGACGACGCCCCGCACCGCCGAAAACGAGTCCGGCGCGCAAAACATGAAAACGGACCCGACGCCCCGCACCGCCGAAAACGAGTCCGGCGCGCAAAACATGAAAACGGGACCCGACGCCCCCGCACCGCCGAAAACGAGTCCGGCGCGCAAAACATGAAAACGGACCCGACGCCCCGCACCGCCGAAAACGAGTCCGGCGCGCAAAACATGAAAACGGACCCGACGCCCTGCGCACCGCCGAAAACGAGTCCGGCGCGCAAAACATGAAAACGGACCCGACGCCCCGCACCGCCGAAAACGAGTCCGGCGCGCAAAACATGAAAACGGACCCGACGCCCCGCACCGCCGAAAACGAGTCCCGGCGCGCAAAACATGAAAACGGACCCGACGCCCCGCACCGCCGAAAACGAGTCCGGCGCGCAAAACATGAAAACGGACCCGACGCCCGCACCGCCGAAAACGAGTCCGGCGCGCAAAACATGAAAACGGACCCGACGCCCCGCACCGCCGAAAACGAGTCCGGCGCGCAAAACATGAAAACGGACCCGACGCCCTCGCACCGCCGAAAACGAGTCCGGCGCGCAAAACATGAAAACGGGACCCGACGCCCCCGCACCGCCGAAAACGAGTCCGGCGCGCAAAACATGAAAACGGACCCGACGACCCCTGCACCGCCGAAAACGAGTCCGGCGCGCAAAACATGAAAACGGACCCGACGCCCCCACCGCCGAAACGAGTCCGGCGCGCAAAACATGAAAACGGACCCGACGCCCTCGCACCGCCGAAAACGAGTCCGGCGCGCAAAACATGAAAACGGACCCGACGCCCCCGCACCGCCGAAAACGAGTCCGGCGCGCAAAACATGAAAACGGACCCGACGCCTCTGCACCGCCGAAAACGAGTCCGGCGCGCAAAACATGAAAACGGACCCGACGCCCCCGCACCGCCGCCGAAAAACGAGTCCGGCGCGCAAAACATGAAAAACGGACCCGACGCCCCCGCACCGCCGAAACGAGTCCGGCGCGCAAAACATGAAAACGGACCCGACGCCCGCACCGCCGAAAACGAGTCCGGCGCGCAAAACATGAAAACGGGACCCGACGCCTCGCACCGCCGAAAACGAGTCCGGCGCGCAAAACATGAAAACGGACCCGACGCCCTCGCACCGCCGAAAACGAGTCCGGCGCGCAAAACATGAAAACGGGACCCGACGCCCCGCACCGCCGAAAACGAGTCCGGCGCGCAAAACATGAAAACGGGACCCGACGCCCCGCACCGCCGAAAACGAGTCCGGCGCGCAAAACATGAAAACGGACCCGACGCCCTGCACCGCCGAAAACGAGTCCGGCGCGCAAAACATGAAAACGGACCCGACGACCCCGCACCGCCGAAAACGAGTCCGGCGCGCAAAACATGAAAACGGACCCGACGCCCCGCACCGCCGAAAACGAGTCCGGCGCGCAAAACATGAAAACGGACCGACGACGCCCCCCGCACCGCCGAAAACGAGTCCGGCGCGCAAAACATGAAAACGGACCCGACGCCCCCGCACCGCCGAAAACGAGTCCGGCGCGCAAAACATGAAAACGGACCCGACGCCCCCGCACCGCCGAAAACGAGTCCGGCGCGCAAAACATGAAAACGGACCCGACGCCCCGCACCGCCGAAAACGAGTCCGGCGCGCAAAACATGAAAACGGACCCGACGCCCCCGCACCGCCCAAAACGAGTCCGGCGCGCAAAACATGAAAACGGGACCCGACGCCCTCGCACCGCCGAAAACGAGTCCGGCGCGCAAAACATGAAAACGGACCCGACGCCCCGCACCGCCGAAAACGAGTCCGGCGCGCAAAACATGAAAACGGACCCGACGCCCCGCACCGCCGAAAACGAGTCCGGCGCGCAAAACATGAAAACGGACCCGACGACGCCCCGCACCGCCGAAAACGAGTCCGGCGCGCAAAACATGAAAACGGACCCGACGCCCCGCACCGCCAAAAACAGTCCGGCGCGCAAAACATGAAAACGGACCCGACGACCCCGCACCGCCGAAAACGAGTCCGGCGCGCAAAACATGAAAACGGACCCGACGCCCCCGCACCGCCGAAAACGAGTCCGGCGCGCAAAACATGAAAACGGACCCGACGCTCCCCGCACCGCCGAAAACGAGTCCGGCGCGCAAAACATGAAAACGGACCCGACGCCCGCACCGCCGAAAACGAGTCCGGCGCGCAAAACATGAAAACGGACCCGACGACGCCCCGCACCGCCGAAAACGAGTCCGGCGCGCAAAACATGAAAACGGACCCGACGCCTCGCACCGCCGAAACGAGTCCGGCGCGCAAAACATGAAAAACGGACCCGACGCCCCGCACCGCCGAAAACGAGTCCGGCGCGCAAAACATGAAAACGGACCCGACGCCCCTGCACCGCCGAAAACGAGTCCGGCGCGCAAAACATGAAAACGGACCCGACGCCTCGCACCGCCGAAAACGAGTCCGGCGCGCAAAACATGAAAACGGGACCCGACGCCCCCGCACCGCCGAAAACGAGTCCGGCGCGCAAAACATGAAAACGGGACCCGACGCCCCGCACCGCCGAAAACGAGTCCGGCGCGCAAAACATGAAAACGGGACCCGACGCCCCGCACCGCCGAAAACGAGTCCGGCGCGCAAAACTTGAAAACGGACCCGACGCCCCGCACCGCCGAAAACGAGTCCGGCGCGCAAAACATGAAAACGGGACCCGACGCCTCGCACCGCCGAAACGAGTCCGGCGCGCAAAACATGAAAACGGACCCGACGCCCTCGCACCGCCGAAAACGAGTCCGGCGCGCAAAACATGAAAACGGGACCCGACGCCTCGCACCGCCGAAAACGAGTCCGGCGCGCAAAACATGAAAACGGACCCGACGCCCCCGCACCGCCGAAAACGAGTCCGGCGCGCAAAACATGAAAAACGGACCCGACGCCCCGCACCGCCGAAAACGAGTCCGGCGCGCAAAACATGAAAACGGGACCCGACGCCCCTGCACCGCCGAAAACGAGTCCGGCGCGCAAAACATGAAAACGGACCCGACGCCCCGCACCGCCGAAAACGAGTCCGGCGCGCAAAACATGAAAACGGACCCGACGCCCGCACCGCCGAAAACGAGTCCGGCGCGCAAAACATGAAAACGGGACCCGACGCCCTCGCACCGCCGAAAACGAGTCCGGCGCGCAAAACATGAAAACGGACCCGACGCCCCTGCACCGCCGAAAACGAGTCCGGCGCGCAAAACATGAAAACGGGACCCGACGCCCCGCACCGCCGAAACGAGTCCGGCGCGCAAAACATGAAAACGGACCCGACGCCCTCGCACCGCCGAAAACGAGTCCGGCGCGCAAAACATGAAAACGGACCCGACGCCCCGCACCGCCGAAAACGAGTCCGGCGCGCAAAACATGAAAACGGACCCGACGCCCTCGCACCGCCGAAAACGAGTCCGGCGCGCAAAACATGAAAACGGACCCGACGCCCCGCACCGCCGAAAACGAGTCCGGCGCGCAAAACATGAAAACGGACCCGACGCCCCGCACCGCCGAAAACGAGTCCGGCGCGCAAAACATGAAAACGGACCCGACGCCCCGCACCGCCGAAAACGAGTCCGGCGCGCAAAACATGAAAACGGACCCGACGCCTCGCACCGCCGAAAACGAGTCCGGCGCGCAAAACATGAAAACGGACCCGACGCCCCGCACCGCCGAAAACGAGTCCGGCGCGCAAAACATGAAAACGGGACCCGACGCCCCGCACCGCCGAAAACGAGTCCGGCGCGCAAAACATGAAAACGGACCCGACGCCCTCGCACCGCCGAAAACGAGTCCGGCGCGCAAAACATGAAAACGGACCCGACGCCCTCGCACCGCCGAAAACGAGTCCGGCGCGCAAAACATGAAAACGGACCCGACGCCCCCTGCACCGCCGAAAACGAGTCCGGCGCGCAAAACATGAAAACGGACCCGACGCCTCGCACCGCCGAAAACGAGTCCGGCGCGCAAAACATGAAAACGGACCCGACGCCCCTGCACCGCCGAAACGAGTCCGGCGCGCAAAACATGAAAACGGGACCCGACGCCTCTGCGCACCGCCGAAAACGAGTCCGGCGCGCAAAACATGAAAACGGACCCGACGCCCCTGCACCGCCGAAAACGAGTCCGGCGCGCAAAACATGAAAACGGACCCGACGCCTCGCACCGCCGAAAACGAGTCCGGCGCGCAAAACATGAAAACGGACCCGACGCCCCGCACCGCCGAAAACGAGTCCGGCGCGCAAAACATGAAAAAACGGACCCGACGCCCGCACCGCCGAAAACGAGTCCGGCGCGCAAAACATGAAAACGGACCCGACGCCCCCGCACCGCCGAAAACGAGTCCGGCGCGCAAAACATGAAAACGGGACCCGACGCCTCGCACCGCCGAAAACGAGTCCGGCGCGCAAAACATGAAAACGGACCCGACGCCCGCACCGCCGAAAACGAGTCCGGCGCGCAAAACATGAAAACGGACCCGACGCCCCGCACCGCCGAAAACGAGTCCGGCGCGCAAAACATGAAAACGGACCCGACGCCCTCGCACCGCCGAAAACGAGTCCGGCGCGCAAAACATGAAAACGGACCCGACACCCGCACCGCCGAAAACGAGTCCGGCGCGCAAAATGAAAACGGACCCGACGCCCCGCACCGCCGAAAACGAGTCCGGCGCGCAAAACATGAAAACGGACCCGACGACCTCCGCACCGCCGAAAACGAGTCCGGCGCGCAAAACATGAAAACGGACCCGACGCCTTCCTGCACCGCCGAAAACGAGTCCGGCGCGCAAAACATGAAAACGGACCCGACGCCCTCGCACCGCCGAAAACGAGTCCGGCGCGCAAAACATGAAAACGGACCCGACGCCCCCGCACCGCCGAAAACGAGTCCGGCGCGCAAAACATGAAAACGGACCCGACGCCCCTCGCACCGCCGAAAACGAGTCCGGGCGCGCAAAACATGGAAACGGGACCCGACGACCTCGGCACCGCCGTAAACGAGTCCGGGCGCGCAAAACATGAAAACGGGACCCGACGCCCGCGGTACCGCCGAAAACCAGTCCGGGCGCGCAAAACATGAAAACGGACCCGACGCCCGCCTGCACCGCCGAAAACGAGTCCGGCGCGCAAAACATGAAAACGGGACCCGACGCCCAGCACCGCCGAAAACGAGTCCGGCGCGCAAAACATGAAAACGGGACCCGACGCCCTCGCACCGCCGAAAACGAGTCCGGCGCGCAAAACATGAAAACGGACCCGACGCCCCCCGCACCGCCGAAAACGAGTCCGGCGCGCAAAACATGAAAACGGACCCGACGCCCTGCACCGCCGAAAACGAGTCCGGCGCGCAAAACATGAAAACGGACCCGACGCCACTGCACCGCCGAAACGAGTCCGGCGCGCAAAACATGAAAACGGGACCCGACGACCCCGCACCGCCGAAACGAGTCCGGCGCGCGCAAAACATGAAAACGGACCCGACGCCCCGCACCGCCGAAAACGAGTCCGGCGCGCAAAACTTGAAAACGGACCCGACGCCTCGCACCGCCGAAAACGAGTCCGGCGCGCAAAACATGAAAACGGACCCGACGCCCTGCACCGCCGAAAACGAGTCCGGCGCGCAAAACTTGAAAACGGACCCGACGCCTCGCGCACCGCCGAAACGAGTCCGGCGCGCAAAACATGAAAACGGACCCGACGCCCGCACCGCCGAAAACGAGTCCGGCGCGCAAAACATGAAAACGGGACCCGACGCCCTGCACCGCCGAAAACGAGTCCGGCGCGCAAAACATGAAAACGGACCCGACGCCCTCGCACCGCCGAAACGAGTCCGGCGCGCAAAACATGAAAACGGACCCGACGCCCGCACCGCCGAAAACGAGTCCGGCGCGCAAAACATGAAAACGGGACCCGACGCCCGCACCGCCGAAAAAACGAGTCCCGGCGCGCAAAACATGAAAACGGACCCGACGCCTCGCACCGCCGAAAACGAGTCCGGCGCGCAAAACATGAAAACGGACCCGACGACCCCGCACCGCCGAAAACGAGTCCGGCGCGCAAAACATGAAAACGGACCCGACGCCCTGCACCGCCGAAACGAGTCCGGCGCGCAAAACATGAAAACGGACCCGACGCCCCGCACCGCCGAAAACGAGTCCGGCGCGCAAAACATGAAAACGGACCCGACGCCCTCGCACCGCCGAAAACGAGTCCGGCGCGCAAAACATGAAAACGGACCCGACGCCCCTGCACCGCCGAAAACGAGTCCGGCGCGCAAAACATGAAAACGGGACCCGACGCCCGCACCGCCGAAAACGAGTCCGGCGCGCAAAACATGAAAACGGACCCGACGCCCGTGCACCGCCGAAACGAGTCCCGGCGCGCAAAACATGAAAACGGGACCCGACGCCCGCATTCTGCACCGCCGAAAACGAGTCCGGCGCGCAAAACATGAAAACGGACCCGACGCCCTCGCACCGCCGAAAACGAGTCCGGCGCGCAAAACATGAAAACGGACCCGACGCCCCGCACCGCCGAAAACGAGTCCGGCGCGCAAAACATGAAAACGGACCCGACGCCCCGCACCGCCGAAAACGAGTCCGGCGCGCAAAACATGAAAACGGACCCGACGCCCCCGCACCGTCGAAAACGAGTCCGGCGCGCAAAACATGAAAACGGACCCGACGCCCTGCACCGCCCAAAAACGAGTCCGGCGCGCAAAACATGAAAACGGACCCGACGCCCCCGCACCGCCGAAAACGAGTCCGGCGCGCAAAACATGAAAACGGACCCGACGCCCCTCGCACCGCCGAAAACGAGTCCGGCGCGCAAAACATGAAACGGACCCGACGCCCCTGCACCGCCGAAACGAGTCCGGCGCGCAAAACTTGAAAACGGGACCCGACGCCCCGCACCGCCGAAAACGAGTCCGGCGCGCAAAACATGAAAACGGACCCGACGCCCCGCACCGCCGAAAACGAGTCCCGGCGCGCAAAACATGAAAACGGACCCGACGACCCCGCACCGCCGAAAACGAGTCCCGGCGCGCAAAACATGAAAACGACGGACCCGACGCCCGCACCGCCGAAAACGAGTCCGGCGCGCAAAACATGAAAACGGACCCGACGCCCGCACCGCCGAAAACGAGTCCGGCGCGCAAAACATGAAAACGGGACCCGACGCCCCCGCACCGCCGAAAACGAGTCCGGCGCGCAAAACATGAAAACGGGACCCGACGCCCCTGCACCGCCGAAACGAGTCCGGCGCGCAAAACATGAAAACGG
>CM073750.1:12695092-12772532 GCA_037127355.1 Schoenoplectus tabernaemontani | reverse complement strand
CATGCATCGTAAACCAGGACTCATTTTCGGCGGTACCGAGGGCGTCGGGTCCCTTTTACTTGTTTTGCACGCCCGGACTCGTTTTCGGCGGTACCGTGGGCGTTTGGTCCCGTTTTCATGTTTTGCGAGCCGGACACGTTTTCGGTGGTGCCGAGGGCGTCCTGTCCCGTTTTCAAGTTTTGCGCGCCCGGACTCATTTTCGGCGGTACCGAGGGCGTCGGGTCCCTTTTACTTGTTTTGCGCGCCCGGACTCGTTTTCGGCGGTACCATGGGCGTTTGGTCCCGATTTCAAGTTTTGCGCGCCCGGACACGTTTTCGGCGGTGCCGAGGAGTCCTGTCCCGTTTTCAAGGTTTGCGCGCCCGGACACGTTTTCGGCGGTGCCGAGGTCGTCGGGTCCCGTTTTCTTGTTTTGCGCGCCCGGACTCATTTTCGGCGGTACCGAGGGCGTCGGGTCCCATTTTCAAGTTTTGCGCGCCCGGACTCGTTTACGGCGGTGCCGAGGGCGTCGGGTCCCGTTTTCAAGTTTTGCTCGCCCGGACTCATTTTCGGCGGTAACGAGGGCGTCTTGTCCCGTTTTCGAGTTTTGCGCGCCCGGACACGTTTTGGGCGTTGCCGAGGTCGTCGGGTCCCGTTTTCATGTTTTGCGCGCCCGGACTCGTTTTCGGCGGTGCCGAGGTCGACGGGTCCCGATTTCATGTTTTGCGCGCCCGGACTCGTTTACGGCGGTGCCGAGGTCGTCGGGTCCCGATTTCATGTTTTGCGCGCCCGTATTCGTTTCGGCGGTGCACCGACGGGCGTCCCGTGTTCCCGTTTTCGAGTTTTGCGCGCCGGACACGTTTTGGGCGTTGCGAGGTCGTCGGGTGCCATTTTCATGTTTTGCGCGCCGGACTCGTTTTTTGGCGGTGCGAGGTCGTCGTCGGTGCCGTTTTCTTATTTTGCGCGCCCGGACTCGTTTTCGGCGGTACCGAGGGCGTCCTTTCTCGTTTTCAAGTTTTTCGCGCCCGGACACGTTTTGGGCGTTGCCGAGGTCGTCGGGTCCCGTTTTCATGTTTTGCGCGCCCGGACTCGTTTTCGGCGGTGCGAGGGCGTCGGGTCCCTTTTCTTGTTTTGCGCGCCGGACTCGTTTTCGGCGGTGCGTGGCGTTTGGTCCCATTTTCATGTTTTGCGCGCCGGAAACGTTTTCGGCGGTGCGAGGGCGTCGTGTCCCGTTTTCAAGTTTTGCGCGCCGGACTCGTTTCGGCGGCGACCGAGGCGTCGGTCCCTTTTAATTGTTTTGCGCGCCGGACTCGTTTTCGGCGGCATGCGGTGGGCGTTTGGTCCCGTTTTCATGTTTTGCGCGCCCGGACAAGTTTTCGGCGGTGCCGAGGGGTCCTGTCCCGTTTTCAAGGATTGCGCGCCCGGACACGTTTTCGGCGGTGCCGAGGTCGTCGGGTCCCGTTTTCTTGTTTTGCGCGCCCGGACTCGTTTTCTGGCGGTGCGAGAGGGCGTCGGTCCCGTTTTCAAGTTTTGCGCGCCCGGACTCGTTTACGGCGGAGCCGAGGCGTCGGGTCCCGTTTTCATGTTTTGCTCGCCCGGACTCATTTTCGGCGGTAACGAGGGCGTCTTGTCCCGTTTTCGAGTTTTGCGCGCCCGGACACGTTTTGGGCGTTGCCGAGGTCGTCGGGTCCCGTTTTCATGTTTTGCGCGCCCGGACTCGTTTTCGACGGTGCGACTGGGTCGACGGTCCCGTTTCATGTTTTGCGCGCCGAACTCGTTTTCGGCGGTGCGAGGTCGTCGGGTCCCGATTACATGTTTTTGCGCGCCGTATTCGTTTTTTCTGGCGGTACGATGGCGTCTGTCCCGTTTTCAGTTTTGCGCGCCCGGACACGTTTTGGGCGTTGCCGAGGTCGTCGGGTGCCATTTTCATGTTTTGCGCGCCCGGACTCGTTTTGGGCGTTGCCGAGGTCGTCGGGTCCCGTTTTCTTATTTTGCGCGCCCGGACTCGTTTTCGGCGGTACCGAGGGCGTCCTTTCCCGTTTTCAAATTTTTCGCGCCCGGACACATTTTGGGCGTTGCGAGGTCGTCGGGTCCCGTTTTCATGTTTTGCGCGCCAGGACTCATTTTCGGCGGTACCGAGGGCGTCGGGTCCCTTTTACTTGTTTTGCGCGCCCGGACTCGTTTTCGGCGGTACCGTGGGCGTTTGGTCCCGTTTTCATGTTTTGCGCGCCCGGACACGTTTTCGGCGGTGCCGATGGCGTCCTGTCCCGTTTTCAAGTTTTGCGCGCCAGGACTCATTTTCGGCGGTACCGAGGGCGTCGGTCCCTTTTAATTGTTTTGCGCGCCCGGACTCGTTTTCGGCGGTACCGTGGGCGTTTGGTCCCGTTTTCATGTTTTGCGCGCCCGGACACGTTTTCGGCGGTGCCGAGGGCGTCCTGTCCCGTTTTCAAGGTTTGCGCGCCCGGACACGTTTTCGGCGGTGCCGAGGTCGTCGGGTCCCGTTTTCTTGTTTTGCGCGCCCGGACTCGTTTTCGGCGGTACCGAGGGCGTCGGGTCCCGTTTTCAAGTTTTGCGCGCCCGACTCGTTTACGGCGCGGTGCGAGGGCGACGGTCCCGTTTTCATGTTTTGCGCGCCGGACTTATTTTCGGCGGTGCGAGGTCGTCGGGTCCCGTTTTCTTATTTTGCGCGCCGGACTCGTTTCGGCGCGTATGCGAGGGCGTCCTTTCCCGTTTTCAAGTTTTTCGCGCTTCGACACGTTTTGGGCGTTGCCGAGGTCGTCGGGTCCCGTTTTCATGTTTTGCGCGCCCGGACTCGTTTTCGGCGGTGCCGAGGTCGACGGGTCCCGATTTCATGTTTTGCGCGCCCGGACTCGTTTACGGCGATGCGAGGGCGTCGGGTCCCGTTTACATGTTTTGCGCGCCGGACTCGTTTTCGGCGGTGCGAGGGCGTCCGGTTCCCGTTTTCATGTTTTGCGCGCCGGATTCGTTTTCGGCGGTGCATGCGGGGCGTCTTGTCCCGTTTTCGTTTTTTGCGCGCCGGACACGTTTTGGGCGTTGCGAGGTCGTCGGGTCCCGTTTTCATGTTTTGCGCGCCCGACTCATTTTCGCGCGGCGCGACGTCGTCGGGTCCCGTTTTCTTGTTTTGCGCGCCGGGCTCGTTTTCGGCGGTACCGAGGGCGTCCTTTCCCGTTTTCAAGTTTTTCGCGCCCGGACACGTTTTGGGCGTTACCGAGGTCGTCGGGTCCCGTTTTCATGTTTTGCGCGCCCGGACACGTTTCGGCGGTGCCGAGGTCGTCGGTCCCGTTTTCGAGTTTTGCGCGCCCGGACACGTTTTGGGCGTGGCCGAGGTCGTCGGGTCCCGTTTTCAAGTTTTGCGCGCCCGGACACGTTTTCGGCGGTGCCGAGGTCGTCGGGTCCCGTTTTCATGTTTTGCGCGCCCGGACTCGTTTTCGGCGGTGCGGGCGGCGACGGGTCCCGTTTCATGTTTTGCGCGCCGGACTCGTTTACGGCGGTGCCGAGGTCGTCGTCGGGTCCCGTTTTCATGTTTTGCGCGCCCGGACTCGTTTTCGGCGTTACCGAGGGCGTCCTTTCCGTTTTCAAGTTTTGCGCGCCCGGACTCGTTTACGACGGTGCCGAGGGCGTCGGGTCCCGTTTTCATGTTTTGCGCGCCGGACACGTTTCCGGCGGTGCGAGGGCGTCTGTCCGTTTTCGAGTTTTGCGCGCCGGACACGTTTTGGGCGTTGCGGGGTCGTCGGTCCCGTTTTCATGTTTTGCGCGCCGACACGTTTTCGGCGGTGCGAGGTCGTCGGGTCCCGTTTTCTTGTTTTGCGCGCCCGGACTCGTTTTCGGCGGTACCGAGGGCGTCGAGTCCCGTTTTCAAGTTTTGCGTGCCCGGACTCGTTTACGGCGGTTCCGAGGGCCCGGTCCCGTTTTCATGTTTTGCTCGCCCGGACTCGTTTTCGGCGGTACCGAGGGCGTCTTGTCCCGTTTTCGAGTTTTGCGCGCCCGACACGTTTTGGGCGTTGCCGAGGTCGTCGGGTCCCGTTTTCATGTTTTGCGCGCCCGGACTCGTTTTCGCCGCGGTTTTGTCGAGGTCGTCGGGTCCCGTTTTCATGTTTTGCGCGCCCGAACACGTTTTGGGCGGTGCCGAGGTCGTCGGTCCCGTTTCATGTTTTGCGCGCCCGGACTCGTTTTCGGCATGCGTGCACCGGGGCGTCCTTTCCGTTTTCAAGTTTTGCGCGCTCGGACACGTTTTCGACGGTGCTGCGGCGTCGTCGTCCCGTTTTCATGTTTTGCGCGCCGGACTCATTTTCGGCGATGCGAGCCGTCGGGTCCCGTTTTCAAGTTTTGCGCGCCCGGACTCGTTTTCGGCGGTACCGAGGGCGTCGTGTCCCTTTTACTTGTTTTGCGCGCCCGGACTCTATTTCGGCGGTATCGTGGGCGTCTGGTCCCGTTTTCATTGTTTGCGCGCCCGGACACTTTTCGGCGGTACCGAGGTCGTCCTATCCCGTTTTCAAGTTTTGCGCGCCCGGACACGTTTTCGGCGGTGCCGAGGTCGTCGGGTCCCGTTTTCATGTTTTGCGCTCCCGGACTCGTTTTTGGCGGTGCCGAGGGCGTCCTTTCCCGTTTTCAAGTTTTGCGCGCCCGGACACGTTTTACGGCGGTGCCGAGGTCGTCGGGTCCCGTTTTCATGTTTTGCGCGCCGGACTCATTTCGGCGGTGCAGGGGCATCGGGTCCCGTTTTCAAGTTTTGCGCGCGAGACTCGTTTTCGGCGGTGCAGAGGTCGTCGGTCCCGTTTTACATGTTTGTCGCGCTGGACTCGTTTCGGCGGTGCGTGGGTGTCGGGCCCCGTTTTCATGTTTTGCGCCCCCGGACGCATTTTCGGTGGTGCGGGCGTTACATCCCGTTTTTCGGCGGTGCGGGGGCGTCCTATCCCGTTTTCAATGTTTGCGCACCCGGACACGTTTTCGGCGGTGCCGAGGTCGTCAGGTTCCATTTTCATGTTTTGCGCGCCCGGACTCGTTTTCGGCGTTACCGAGGGCGTCCTTTCCCGTTTTCAAGTTTTGCGCTCCCGGACATGTTTTGGACGTTACCGAGGTCGTCGGGTGCCGTTTTCATGTTTTGCGCGCCCGGACTCGTTTTCGGCGGTGCCGACGTCGTCGGGTCCCATTTTCTTATTTTGCGCGCCCGGACTCGTTTTCGGCGGTGCCGAGGGCGTCCTTTCCCGTTTTCAAGTTTTTCGCGCCCGGACACGTTTTGGGCGTTGCCGAGGTCGTCGGGTGCCGTTTTCATGTTTTGCGCGCCCGGACTCGTTTTCGGCGGTGCGAGGCGTCCTTTCACGTTTTCAAGTTTTGCGCGCCGGACACGTTTTCGGCGGTGCGAGGTTCTTCGGTCCCGTTTTCATGTTTTGCGCGCTCGGACTCGTTTTTGGCGGTGCACGAGGGCGTCCTTTCCCGTTTTTTAAGTTTTGCGCGCCGGACACGTTTTCGGCGGTGCGAGGTCGTCGGGTCCCGTTTTCATGTTTTGCGCGCCCGGACTCATTTTCGGCGGTACCGAGGGCGTCGGGTCCCGTTTTCAAGTTTTGCGCGCGAGGACTCGTTTTTGGCGGTACCGAGGGCGACGGGTCCCGATTTCATGTTTTGCGCGCCCGGACTCGTTTACGGTGGTGCCGAGGTCGTCGGGTCCCGTTTTCATGTTTTGCGCGCCCGGACTCGTTTTCGGCGGTACGAGGGCGTCGGGTCCCGTTTTCAAGTTTTGCGCCCGACACGTTTTGGGCGGTACCCGAGGTCGTCGGTGTCCCGTTTTCATGTTTTGCGCGCCCGGACTCGTTTTCGGCGTTACGAGGGCGTCCTTTCCGTTTTCAAGTTTTGCGCGCCGGACTCGTTTTGCGGCGGTGCGGAGGTGTCGGGTCCCGTTTTCATGTTTTGCGCGCCGGACTCATTTTCGGCGGTGCGAGGGCGTCGGTCCCGTTTCATGTTTTGCGCGCCGTATTCATTTTCGGCGCACCGAGGGCGTCTTGTCCCGTTTTCGAGTTTTGCGCGCCCGGACACGTTTTGGGCGTTGCCGAGGTCGTCGGGTCCCGTTTTCATGTTTTGCGCGCCCGGACTCGTTTTTGGCGGTGCCGAGGTCGTCGGGTCCCGTTTTCTTGTTTTGCGCGCCCGGACTCGTTTTCGGCGCTACCGAGGGCGTCCTTTCCCGTTTTCAAGTTTTTCGCGCCCGACACGTTTTGGGCGTTGCCGAGGTCGTCGGTGCCGTTTTCATGTTTTGCGCGGCCGGACTCGTTTTCGGCGCATGCGAGGGCGTCGGGTCCCGTTTTCATGTTTTGCGCGCCGGACACGTTTTCCGCTTTTCGTGGTGCGAGGTCGTCGGGTCCCGTTTTCATGTTTTGCGCGCCGGACTCCTTTTGGCGGTGAGGGCGTCCTTTCCCGTTTTAAGTTTTGCGCGCCGGACACGTTTTGGCGGTGCGAGGTCGTCGGGTCCCGTTTTCATGTTTTGCGCGCCGGACTCATTTCGGCGCATCGAGGGCGTCGGGTCCCGTTTTCAAGTTTTGCGCGCGAGGACTCGTTTTTGGCGTGCGAGGGCGTCGGTCCCGATTTCATGTTTTGCGCGCCCGGACTCGTTTACGGTGGTGCCGAGGTCGTCGGTCCCGTTTTCATGTTTTGCGCGCCCGGACACGTTTTGGGCGGTACCGAGGTCGTCGGGTCCCGTTTTCATGTTTTGCGCGCCCGACTCGTTTTCGGCGTTACCGAGGGCGTCGGTCCCGATTTCATGTTTTGCGCGCCCGTATTCATTTTCGGCGGTATCGAGGGCGTCTTGTCCCGTTTTCGAGTTTTGCGCGCCCGGACACGTTTTGGGCGTTGCCGAGGTCGTCGGGTCCCGTTTTCATGTTTTGCGCGCCCGACTCGTTTTCGGCGGTACCGAGGGCGTCCTTTCCCGTTTTCAAGTTTTTCACGCCCTGACACGTTTTGGGCATTGCCAAGGTCGTCGGGTGCCGTTTTCATGTTTTGCGCGCCAAGACTCATTTTCGGCGGCATCGAGGGCGACGGGTCCCTTTTACTTGTTTTGCGCGCCCGGACTCGTTTTCGGCGGTGCGGGGCGTCGTGTCCCGTTTTCGAGTTTTGCGCGCCGGACACGTTTTGGGCGTGGCCGAGGTCGTCGGTCCCGTTTTCATGTTTTGCGCGCCCGGACTCGTTTTCGGCGCACGAGTCGTCGGGTCCCGTTTCATGTTTTGCGCGCCCGGACTCACTTTCGGCGGTGCCGTGGGCGTCGGTCCCGTTTCATGTTTTGCGCGCCGGACTCGTTTACGGCGGTGCGAGGTCGTCGGGTCCCGTTTTCAAGTTTTGCGCGCCGGACACGTTTTGGGCGTTGCGAGGGTCGGGTCCCGTTTTCATGTTTTGCGCGCCGGACTCGTTTTTCGGCGGTGCGAGGGCGTCGGGTCCCGTTTTCATGTTTTGCGCGCCGACACGTTTTCGGCGGTACGATGGCGTCTGTCCCGTTTTCATGTTTTGCGCGCCGGACACGTTTTGGGCGTTGCGGGGTCGTCGGGTCCCGTTTCATGTTTTGCGCGCCGGACTCGTTTTCGGCGTCGCGCGCGCGTCGTCGGGTCCCGTTTTCATGTTTTGCGCGCCGGACTCGTTTTCGGCGGTACCGAGGGCGTCCTTTCCCGTTTTCAAGTTTTGCGCGCCCGGACACGTTTTCGGCGGTGCCGAGGTCGTCGGTCCCGTTTTCATGTTTTGCGCGCCCGGACACGTTTTCGGCGCTGCCGAGGGCGTCCTGTCCCGTTTTCGAGTTTTGCGCGCCCGGACACGTTTTGGGCGTTGCGAGGTCGTCGGGTCCCGTTTTCATGTTTTGCGCGCCCGAATCGTTTTCGCGCGCGTCGTTTTCGCGCGAGGTCGTCGGGTCCCGTTTTCATGTTTTGCGCGCCCGACTCGTTTCGTTGGTACCGAGGGCGTCCTTTCCCGTTTTCAAGTTTTGCGCGCCCGGACACGTTTTCGGCGCGTGCGAGGTCGTCGGGTCCCGTTTTCATGTTTTGCGCGCCGGACACGTTTTCGGCGGTGCGAGGCGCGGCGTCCCTTTCCCTTTTCGAGTTTTGCGCGCCCGACACGTTTTGGGCGTTGCGAGGTCGTCGGGTCCTTTTAATGTTTTGCGCGCCGAACTCGTTTTCGGCGGTGCGCGAGTCGTCGTGTCCCGTTTTCTTGTTTTGCGCGCCGAACTCGTTTCGGCGCGTGCGAGTGGGCGACGGGTCCCGATTTCATGTTTTGCGCGCCCGGACTCGTTTACGGCGGTGCCGAGGTCGTCGGGTCCCGTTTTCATGTTTTGCGCGCCCGGACTCGTTTTCGGCGTTACCGAGGGCGTCCTTTCCCGTTTTCAAGTTTTGCGCGCCGGACTCGTTTTCGGCGGTGCCGAGGGCGTCGGGTCCCGTTTTCATGTTTTGCGCGCCGGACACGTTTCCGGCGGTGCATGTTTTGGCGTCCCCGTCCCGTTTTCGAGTTTTGCGCGCCCGGACACGTTTTGGGCGTTGCCGAGGTCGTCGGGTCCCGTTTTCATGTTTTGCGCGCCGGACACGTTTTCGGCGGTGCGGCGAGGCGTCGGTCCCGTTTTCATGTTTTGCGCGCCCGGACTCGTTTTCGGCGGTACCGAGGGCGTCGAGTCCCGTTTTCAAGTTTTGCGTGCCCGGACTCGTTTACGGCTGTGCCGAGCACCCGGGTCCCGTTTTCATGTTTTGCGCGCCCGGACTCGTTTTCGGCGGTACCGAGGGCGTCTTGTCCCGTTTTCGAGTTTTGCGCGCCCGGACACGTTTTGGGCGTTGCCGAGGTCGTCGGGTCCCGTTTTCATGTTTTGCGCGCCCGGACTCGTTTTCGGCGGTGCCGAGGTCGTCGGGTCCCGTTTTCATGTTTTGCGCGCCCGGACACGTTTTGGGCGGTGCCGAGGTCGTCGGGTCCCGTTTCATGTTTTGCGCGCCCGGACTCGTTTTCGGCGGTGCCGAGGGCGTCCTTTCCCGTTTTCAAGTTTTGCGCGCCGGACTCGTTTACGGCGGTGCCGAGGTCGTCGGGTCCCGTTTTCATGTTTTGCGCGCCCGGACTCGTTTTTGGCGGTACCGAGGGCGTCCTTTCCCGTTTTCAAGTTTTGCGCGCCCGGACTCGTTTTCGGCGGTGCCGAGGGCGTCGGGTCCCGTTTTCATGTTTTGCGCGCCGGACTCGTTTCGGCGGTACCGAGGGCGTTTGGTCCCGTTTTCAAGTTTTGCGCGCCCGACTCGTTTACGGCGCGCGCGAGGTCGTCGGTCCCGTTTTCATGTTTTGCGCTCCGGACTCGTTTTTGGCGGTACCGAGGGCGTCCTTTCCCGTTTTCAAGTTTTGCGCGCCGGACACGTTTCGGCGGTGCCGAGGTCGTCGGGTCCCGTTTTCATGTTTTGCGCGCCCGGACTCGTTTTCGGCGGTGCCGAGGGCGTCGGTCCCGTTTTCAAGTTTTGCGCGCCCGGACTCGTTTTCGGCGGTGCCGAGGTCGTCGGGTCCCGTTTTCATGTTTGTCGCACCTGGACTCGTTTTTGGGTGTCGGGCCCCGTTTTCATGTTTTGCGCGCCCGGACACTTTTTCGCGGTGCGAGGCGTCTGTCCCGTTTTCGTTTTGCGCGCCCGACTGTTTTCGGCGCAGAGGGCGTCCGTCCCGTTTTCAATGTTTTGCGCGCCCGACACGTTTTCGGCGGTGCGAGGTCGTCGGGTCCCGTTTTCATGTTTTGCGCGCCCGGACTCGTTTCGGCGGTGCGAGGTCGTCGGGTCCGTTTTCTTATTTTGCGCGCCGGACTCGTTTCGGCGGTGCACCGAGGGCGTCCTTTCCCGTTTTCAAGTTTTGCGCGCCGGACACGTTTTGGGCGTTGCGCGTGGTCGTCGGGTCCCGTTTTCATGTTTTGCGCGCCGGACTCGTTTTCGGCGGTGCGAGGGCGTCCTTTCCGTTTTCAAGTTTTGCGCGCCGGACACGTTTTCGGCGGTGTCGAGGTCGTTCGGTCCCGTTTTCATGTTTTGCGCGCTCGGACTCCTTTTGGCGCGCACGAGGGCGTCCTTTCCCGTTTTTAAGTTTTGCGCGCCGGACACGTTTTTCGGCGGTCGTGCGAGGTCGTCGGGTCCCGTTTTCATGTTTTGCGCGCCGGACTCGTTTTCGGCGGTGCGAGGGCGTCGTGTCCCGTTTTCAAGTTTTGCGCGCCGAGGACTCGTTTTTGGCGGTGCGAGGGCTCGGGTCCCGATTTCATGTTTTGCGCGCCGGACTCGTTTACGGTGCGTGCGCGAGGTCGTCGGGTCCCGTTTTCATGTTTTGCGCGCCCGGACTCGTTTTCGGCGGTACCGTGGGCGACGGGTCCCGTTTTCAAGTTTTTCGCGCCTAGACACGTTTTGGGCGGTACCCAGGTCGTCGGGTGCCGTTTTCATGTTTTGCGCGCCCGGACTCGTTTTCGCGCGTTACGAGGGCGTCCTTTCCCGTTTTCAAGTTTTGCGCGCCGGACTCGTTTTCGGCGGTGCGAGGGGCGTCGGGTCCCGTTTTCATGTTTTGCGCGCCGGACTCGTTTCGGCGGTGCGAGGGCGTCCGGGTCCCGTTTTCATGTTTTGCGCGCCCGTATTCATTTTCGGCGGTGCGAGGGCGTCTTGTCCCGTTTTCGAGTTTTTGCGCGCCGGACACGTTTTGGGCGTTGCGGGTCGTCGGGTCCCGTTTTCATGTTTTTTGCGCGCCGGACTCGTTTTCGGCGGCAAGCCGAGGTCGTCGGGTCCCGTTTTCTTATTTTGCGCGCCCGGACTCGTTTCGGCGGTACCGAGGGCGTCCTTTCCCGTTTTCAAGTTTTTCGCGCCCGGACACGTTTTGGGCGTTGCCGAGGTCGTCGGGTCCCGTTTTCATGTTTTTCGCGCCCGGACTCGTTTTCGGCGGTGCGATGGCGTCCTGTCCCTTTTTCGAGTTTTGCGCGCCGGACACGTTTTGGGCGTTGCCGAGGTCGTCGGGTCCCGTTTTCATGTTTTGCGCGCCCGGACTCGTTTTCGGCGGTGCGAGGTCGTCGGGTCCCGTTTTCTTGTTTTGCGCGCCCGGACTCGTTTTCGGCGGTACCGTGGGCGACGGGTCCCGATTTCATGTTTTGCGCGCCCGGACTCGTTTACGGCGGTGCCGAGGTCGTCGGGTCCCGTTTTCATGTTTTGCGCGCCCGGACTCGTTTTCGGCGTTACCGAGGGCGTCCTTTCCCGTTTCAAGTTTTGCGCGCCCGGACTCATTCACGACGGTGCGGAGGCGTCGTCGGTCCCGTTTTCATGTTTTGCGCGCCGGACACGTTTCCGGCGGCATGCGAGGTGTCTGTCCCGTTTTCGAGTTTTGCGCGCCGGACACGTTTTGGGCGTTGCGAGGTCGTCGGGTCCCGTTTTCATGTTTTGCGCGCCGGATACGTTTTTCGGCGGTGCGAGTCGTCGGGTCCCGTTTTCTTGTTTTGCGCGCCGGACTCGTTTTCGGCGGTGCGTCGAGGGCGTCGGGTCCCGTTTTCATGTTTTGCGCGCCGGACTCGTTTACGGCCGGACTGTTTGCGAGCGTCGGGTCCCGTTTTCATGTTTTGCGCGCCCGGACTCGTTTTCGGCGGTGCCGAGGGCGTCTTGTCCCGTTTTCGAGTTTTGCGCGCCGGACACGTTTTGGGCGTTGCCGAGGTCGTCGGGTCCCGTTTTCATGTTTTGCGCGCCCGGACTCGTTTTCGGCGGTGTCGAGGTCGTCGGGTCCCGTTTTCATGTTTTGCGCGCCCGAACACGTTTTGGGCGGTGCCGAGGTCGTCGGGTCCCGTTTTCATGTTTTGCGCGCCGGACTCGTTTTTGGCGGTACCGAGGTCGTCCTTTCCCGTTTTCAAGCTTTGCGCGCTCGGACACGTTTTCGGCGGTGCCGAGGCCGTCGGGTCCCGTTTTCGTGTTTTGCGCGCCCGGACTCATTTTCGGCGGTACCGTGGCCGTCGGGTGCCGTTTTCAAGTTTTGCTCGCCCGGACTCATTTTCGGCGGTAACGAGGGCGTCTTGTCCCGTTTTCGAGTTTTGCGCGCCGGACACGTTTTGGGCGTTGCCGAGGTCGTCGGGTCCCGTTTTCATGTTTTGCGCGCCCGGACTCGTTTTCGGCGGTACCGAGGCCGTCGGGTCCCGTTTTCAAGTTTTGCGCGCCCGGACTCGTTTTCGGCGGTGCCGAGGGCGTCGTGTCCCGTTTTCATGTTTTGCGCGCCCGACTCGTTTCGGCGGTGCGTGGGCGTCGGTCCCGTTTTCATGTTTTGCGCGCCGGACACGTTTTCGGCGGTGCGGGTCGTCGGGTCCCGTTTTCAAGTTTTGCGCGCCGGACTCGTTTTCGGCGGCGGTGCGAGGGCGTCGGGTCCCGTTTTCATGTTTTGCGCGCCGGACTCGTTTCGGCGGTGCGGGCGTCCTTTCCCGTTTTCAAGTTTTGCGCGCCGGACTCGTTTTTGGCGGTGCGGGTCGTCCTTTCCCGTTTTCAAGTTTTGCGCGCCGGACACGTTTTCGGCGGTGCGAGTCGTCGGGTCCCGTTTTCATGTTTTGCGCGCCGGACTCATTTTCGGCGGTGCGAGGGCGTCGGGTCCCGTTTTCATGTTTTGCGCGCGAGGACTCGTTTTCGGCGGTGCGAGGTCGTCGGGTCCCTTTTCATGTTTTTCGCGCCTGGACTCGTTTCGGCGGTACGAGTGGGTCGTCGGGTCCCGTTTTCATGTTTTGCGCGCCGGACACTTTTTCGGTGGTGCGAGGGGCGTTCTGTTTTCGGCGGTGCGAGGGCGTCTGTCCGTTTTCAAGTTTTGCGCGCCGGACACGTTTTCGGCGGTGCGAGGTCGTCGGGTCCCGTTTTCATGTTTTGCGCGCCGGACACGTTTCCGGCGGTGCGAGGGCGTCTGTCCCGTTTTCGAGTTTTGCGCGCCGGACACGTTTTGGGCGTTGCGAGGTCGTCGGGTCCCGTTTTCATGTTTTGCGCGCCGGACTCGTTTTCGGCGGTGCGGCGTTGTCGGTCCCGTTTTCTTGTTTTGCGCGCCGGACTCGTTTTCGGCGGTACGCGGGCGTCGGTCCCGTTTTCAAGTTTTGCGCCCGGACTCGTTTTCGGCGCCGTGCCGAGCACCCGGTCCCGTTTTCATGTTTTGCGCGCCCGACTCGTTTCGGCGGTGCGAGGGCGTCTTGTCCCGTTTTCGAGTTTTGCGCGCCGGACACGTTTTGGGCGTTGCGAGGTCGTCGGGTCCCATTTTCATGTTTTGCGCGCCGGACTCGTTTCGGCGGTGTCGAGGTCGTCGGGTCCCGTTTTCATGTTTTGCGCGCCCGGACTCGTTTTGGGCGGTGCCGAGGTCGTCGGGTCCCGTTTCATGTTTTGCGCGCCGGACTCGTTTTTGGCGTGCGAGGGCGTCCTTTCCGTTTTCAAGCTTTGCGCGCCGGACTCGTTTACGGCGGTGCGAGGTCGTCGGTCCCGTTTTCATGTTTTGCGCGCCCGGACTCATTTTTGGCGGTGCGAGGCGTCGGTCCCGTTTTCAAGTTTTGCGCGCCGGACTCGTTTTCGGCGGCCGACGCGGGCGTCGTGTCCCTTTTTCTTGTTTTGCGCGCCGGACTCGTTTCGGCGGTGCGTGGGCGTTTGGTCCCGTTTTCAAGTTTTGCGCGCCGGACTCGTTTACGGCGGTGCGAGGTCGTCGGGTCCCGTTTTCATGTTTTGCGCGCCCGACTCGTTTTTGGCGGCACGAGGGCGTCCTTTCCCGTTTTCAAGTTTTGCGCGCCGGACACGTTTTCGGCGGTGCGAGGTCGTCGGGTCCCGTTTTCATGTTTTGCGCGCCGGACTCGTTTCGGCGCGTGCGAGGGCGTCGGTCCCGTTTTCAAGTTTTGCGCGCGAGGACTCGTTTTCGGCGGTGCGAGGTCGTCGGGTCCCGTTTCATGTTTTGCGCGCCTTTGGACTCGTTTTTGGGTGTCGTCGGTCCCGTTTTCATGTTTTGCGCCCCGGACACGTTTTCGGCGGTGCGAGGGCGTCGTCGTCCCGTTTTCATGTTTTGCGCGACGTGCGGCGGTGCCGTCCGTCTGTCCCGTTTTCAATGTTTGCGCGCCCGGACACGTTTTCGGCGGTGCCGAGGTCGTCGGGTCCCGTTTTCATGTTTTGCGCGCCCGGACTCGTTTTCGGCGGTGCCGAGGTCGTCGGGTCCCGTTTTCATGTTTTGCGCGCCCGGACTCGTTTTCGGCGGTGCCGAGGGCGTCCTTTCCCGTTTTCAAGTTTTTCGCGCCCGGACACGTTTTGGGCGTTGCCGAGGTCGTCGGGTCCCGTTTTCATGTTTTGCGCGCCCGGACTCGTTTTCGGCGGTGCGAGGGCGTCCTTTCCGTTTTCAAGTTTTGCGCGCCCGGACACGTTTTCGGCGGTGCCGAGGTCGTCGGGTCCCGTTTTCATGTTTTGCGCGCTCGGACTCGTTTTGGCGGTGCGAGGGCGTCCTTTCCCGTTTTAAGTTTTGCGCGCCGGACACGTTTTCGGCGCGTGCGAGGTCGTCGGGTCCCGTTTTCATGTTTTGCGCGCCCGGACTCATTTTCGGCGGTGCATCCGGGGCGTCGTGTCCCGTTTTCAAGTTTTGCGCGCGAGGACTCGTTTTTGGCGCGAGCGTCGGGTCCTATTTTCAAGTTTTGCGCGCCCGGACTCGTTTTCGGCGGTGCCGAGGTCGTCGGTCCCGTTTTCATGTTTTGCGCGCCCGGACTCATTTTCGACGGTGCCGAGGGCGTCCTTTCCCGTTTTCAAGTTTTGCGCGCCCGGACACGTTTTCGGCGGTGCCGAGGTCGTCGGTCCCGTTTTCATGTTTTGCGCGCCCGGACTCGTTTTCGGCGGTACCGAGGTCGTCGGGTCCCGTTTTCATGTTTTGCGCTCCGGACTCGTTTTGGGCGGTGCCGAGGTCGTCGGGTCCCGTTTTCATGTTTTGCGCGCCCGGACTCGTTTTCGGCGGTGCCGAGGTCGTCGGGTCCCGTTTTCTTGTTTTGCGCGCCCGGACTCGTTTTCGGCGTGCGAGGAGGGCGTCGGTCCCGTTTTCAGTTTTGCGCGCCGGACACGTTTTGGGTGTTGCGAGGTCGTCGGGTCCCGTTTTCATGTTTTTCCGGGCCGGACTCGTTTTTGGCGGTGCGAGGGCGTCGGGTCCCGTTTTCATGTTTTGCGCGCCGGACTCGTTTTCGGCGGTACCGAGGGCGTCTTGTCCCGTTTTCAAGTTTTGCGCGCCCGAACACGTTTTGGGCGGTGCGGGGTCGTCGGGTCCCGTTTTCATGTTTTGCGCGCCCGGACTCGTTTTCGGCGATACCGAGGGCGTCTTGTCCCGTTTTCAAGTTTTGCGCGCCCGAACACGTTTTGGGCGGTGCCGAGGTCGTCGGGTCCCGTTTCATGTTTTGCGCGCCCGGACTCGTTTTCGGCGGTACCGAGGGCGTTCTTTCCCGTTTTCAAGTTTTGCGCGCCCGGACACGTTTTAGGCGGTGCGAGGTCGTCGGGTCCCGTTTTCATGTTTTGCGCGCCCGGACTCTTTTTGGCGTGTACCGAGGGCGTCCTTTCCCGATTTCAAGTTTTGCGCGCCGGACACGTTTTCGGCGGTGCCGTGGTCGTCGGGTCCCGTTTTCATGTTTTGCGCGCCCGGACTCATTTTCGGCGGTACCGAGGGCGTCGGGTCCCGTTTTCAAGTTTTGCGCGCGAGGACTCGTTTTGGCGGTACCGAGGGCGACGTGTCCCGATTTTATGTTTTGCGCGCCCGGACTCGTTTACGGTGCCGAGGTCGTCGGGTCCCGTTTTCATGTTTTGCGCGCCCGGACTCGTTTTCGGCGTTACCGAGGGCGTCCTTTCCGTTTTCAAGTTTTGCGCGCCCGGACACGTTTTGGGCGTTGCCGAGGTCGTCGGGTCCCGTTTTCATGTTTTGCGCGCCCGGACTCGTTTTGGGCGGTGCCGAGGTCGTCGGGTCCCGTTTTCATGTTTTGCGCGCCCGGACTCGTTTTCGGCGGTACCGAGGGCGTCTTGTCCCGTTTTCAAGTTTTGCGCGCCCGAACACGTTTTGGGCGGTGCCGAGGTCGTCGGGTCCCGTTTTCATGTTTTGCGCGCCGGACTCGTTTTGGGCGGAGGGGTGTCCTTTCCCGTTTTCATGTTTTGCGCGCCGGACACGTTTAGGCGGTGCCGAGGGCGTCGGTCCCGTTTTTTCATGTTTTGCGCGCCCGGACTCTTTTTTGGCGGTACCGAGGGCGTCCTTTCCGTTTTCAAGTTTTGCGCGCCCGGACACGTTTTCGGCGGTGCCGAGGTCGTCGGGTCCCGTTTTCATGTTTTGCGCGCCCGGACTCATTTTCGGCGGTGCCGAGGCGTCGGGTCCCGTTTTCAAGTTTTGCGCGCGAGGACTCGTTTTTGGCGGTACCGAGGGCGACGGGTCCCGTTTTCATGTTTTGCGCGCCCGGACTCGTTTTCGGCGGTGCCGAGGTCGTCGGGTCCCGTTTTCATGTTTTGCGCGCCCGGACTCGTTTTTCGGCGGTGCCGAGGGCGTCGGGTCCCGTTTTCATGTTTTGCGCGCCGGACTCATTTTCGGCGGCACGAGGGGCGTCTGTCCCGTTTTCGAGTTTTGCGCGCCCGGACACGTTTTGGGCGTTGTCGAGGTCGTCGGGTCCCGTTTTCATGTTTTGCGCGCCCGGACTCGTTTTCGGCGGTGCCGAGGTCGTCGGGTCCCGTTTTCATGTTTTGCGCGCCCGACTCGTTTTCGGCGGTACCGTGGGCGACGGGTCCCGATTTCATGTTTTGCGCGCCCGGACTCGTTTACGGCGGTGCCGAGGTCGTCGGGTCCCGTTTTCATGTTTTGCGCGCCCGGACTCGTTTTCGGCGTTACCGAGGGCGTCCTTTCCCGTTTTCAAGTTTTGCGCGCCCGGACTCGTTTACGGCGGTGCCGAGGGCGTCGGGTCCCGTTTTCATGTTTTGCGCGCCCGAACACGTTTTCGGCGGTACCGAGAGCGTCATGTCCCGTTTTCGAGTTTTGCGCGCCCGCACACGTTTTGGGCGTTGCCGAGGTCGTCGGGTCCCGTTTTCATGTTTTGCGCGCCCGGACTCGTTTTCGGCGGTGACGACGTCGTCGGGTCCCGTTTTCTTGTTTTGCGCGCCCGGACTCGTTTTCGGCGGTACCGAGGGCGTCCTTTCCCGTTTTCAAGTTTTGCGCGCCCGGACACGTTTTCGGCGGTTCCGAGGCGTCGAGTCCCGTTTTCATGTTTTGCGCGCCCGACTCATTTTCGGCGGTGCGAGGCGTCGGGTCCCGTTTTCAAGTTTTGCGCGCCGGACTCGTTTTCGGCGGTGCGAGGGGCGTCGGGTCCCTTTTCATGTTTTGCGCGCCCGACTCGTTTTAGGCGCGTACGAGGGCGTTTGGTCCCGTTTTCATGTTTTGCGCGCCCGGACACGTTTTCGGCGGTGCCGAGGGCGTCCTGTCCCGTTTTCAAGGTTTGCGCGCCCGGACACGTTTTCGGCGGTGCCGAGGTCGTCGGGTCCCGTTTTCGAGTTTTGCGCGCCGGACACGTTTTGGGCGTTGCGGGTCGTCGTCGGTCCCGTTTTCATGTTTTGCTCGCCGGACTCGTTTTCGGCGGTGCGAGGCGTCTTCGTCCCGTTTTCGAGTTTTGCGCGCCCGGACACGTTTTGGGCGTTGCCGAGGTCGTCGGGTCCCGTTTTCATGTTTTGCGCGCCCGGACTCGTTTTCGGCGGTGCCGAGGTCGTCGGGTCCCGTTTTCATTTTTGCGCGCCCGACTCGTTTCGGCGGTGCGAGGGCGTCCTTTCCGTTTCAAGTTTTGCGCGCTCGGACACGTTTTCGGCGTTGCGAGGGCGTCGGGTCCCGTTTTCATGTTTTGCGCGCCCGGACACGTTTTCGGCGGTGCCGAGGGCGTCGGGTCCCGTTTTCATGTTTTGCGCGCCCGGACTCGTTTTCGGCGTTACCGAGGGCGTCCTTTCCCGTTTTCAAGTTTTGCGCGCCGGACTCGTTTTCGGCGGTGCCGAGGGCGTCGGGTCCCGTTTTCATGTTTTGCGCGCCCGAACACGTTTTCGGCGGTGCCGAGAGCGTCCTGTCCCGTTTTCAAGCTTTGCGCGCCCGGACACGTTTTCGGCGGTTCCGAGGCCGTCGAGTCCCGTTTTCATGTTTTGCGCGCCCGGACTCATTTGTGGCGGTACCGAGGCCGTCGGGTCCCGTTTTCAAGTTTTGCGCGCCAGGACTCGTTTTCGGCGGTACCGAGGGCGTCGGTCCCTTTTACTTGTTTTGCGCGCCCGGACTCGTTTTCGGCGGTACCGTGAGGGCGTTTGGTCCCGTTTTCATGTTTTGCGCGCCCGGACACGTTTTCGGCGGTGCCGAGGGCGTCCTGTCCCGTTTTCAAGTTTTGCGCGCCCGGACACGTTTTCGGCGGTGCCGAGGTCGTCGGGTCCCGTTTTCATGTTTTGCGCGCCCGGACTCGTTTTCGGCGGTGCCGAGGCGTCATGTCCCGTTTTCGAGTTTTGCGCGCCCGCACACGTTTTGGGCGTTGCCGAGGTCGTCGGGTCCCGTTTTCATGTTTTGCGCGCCCGGACTCGTTTTCGGCGGTACCGAGGGCGACGGGTCCCGAATTCATGTTTTGCGCGCCGGACTCGTTTTGGGCGGTGCGAGGTCGTCGGTCCCGTTTTCATGTTTTGCGCGCCCGGACTCGTTTTCGGCGTTACCGAGGGCGTCCTTTCCCGTTTTCAAGTTTTGCGCGCCCGGACTCGTTTACGGCGGTGCCGAGGGCGTCGGGTCCCGTTTTCATGTTTTGCGCGCCCGAACACGTTTTCGGCGGTACCGAGGGCGTCATGTCCCGTTTTCGAGTTTTGCGCGCCCCGACACGTTTTGGGCGTTGCCGAGGTCGTCGGGTCCCGTTTTCATGTTTTGCGCGCCCGGACTCGTTTTCGGCGGTGCCGAGGTCGTCGGGTCCCGTTTTCATGTTTTGCGCGCCGGACTCGTTTTCGGCGGTGCCGAGGGCGTCCTTCCCGTTTCCGTTTTCAAGTTTTGCGCGCCCGGACACGTTTTCGGCGTTGCCGAGGTCGTCGGGTCCCGTTTTCATGTTTTGCGCGCCCGGACTCGTTTTCGGCGGTACCGAGGGCGTCGGGTCCCGTTTTCATGTTTTGCGCTCCCGGACTCGTTTTGGGAGGTACCGAGGGCGTCCTGTCCCGTTTTCAAGTTTTGCGCGCCCGGACACGTTTTGGGCGGTGCGAGGGCGTCGGTCCCGTTTTCATTTTTGCGCGCCGGACTCGTTTCGGCGATACCGAGGGCGTCGGTCCCGTTTTCATGTTTTGCGCGCCGGACTCGTTTTCGGCGGTGCGAGGCGTCTGTCCCGTTTTCGTGTTTTGCGCGCCCGACACGTTTTGGGCGTTGCGGGTCGTCGGGTCGGTCCGTTTTCATGTTTTGCGCGCCGGACTCGTTTTCGGCGGTGCGAGGGCGTCTCGTCCCGTTTTCGAGTTTTGCGCGCCCGACACGTTTTGGGCGTTGCGAGGTCGTCGGGTCCCGTTTTCATGTTTTGCGCGC
Organism: Schoenoplectus tabernaemontani; assembly: GCA_037127355.1. Lineage (NCBI taxonomy): Eukaryota > Viridiplantae > Streptophyta > Magnoliopsida > Poales > Cyperaceae > Schoenoplectus > Schoenoplectus tabernaemontani. The sequence goes on along the minus strand of CM073750.1, from coordinate 12,753,049 downwards.
CCGACTCGTTTTTGGCGGCGCCGAGGTCGTCGGGTCCGTTTTCATTTTTTGCGCGCCGGACTCGTTTTCGGCGGTACCGAGGGCGTCCTTTCCCGTTTTCAAGTTTTGCGCGCCGGACACGTTTTCGGCGTGCGAGGTCGTCGGGTCCCGTTTTCATGTTTTGCGCGCCGGACACGTTTTCGGCGGTACCGAGGGCGTCGGGTCCCGTTTTCATGTTTTTTGCTCCCGGACTCGTTTTCGGCGTTACCGAGGGCGTCCTTTCCCGTTTTCAAGTTTTGCGCGCCGGACTCGTTTACGGCGGTGCCGAGGGCGTCGGGTCCCGTTTTCATGTTTTGCGCGCCCGGACACGTTTTCGGCGGTGCCGAGGGCGTCCTCGTCCCGTTTTCGAGTTTTGCGCGCCGGACACGTTTTGGGCGTTGCCGAGGTCGTCGGGTCCCGTTTTCATGTTTTGCGCGCCCGGACTCGTTTTCGGCGGTGCCGACGTCGTCGGGTCCCGTTTTCTTGTTTTGCGCGCCCGGACTCGTTTTCGGCGGTACCGAGGGCGTCCTTTCCCGTTTTCAAGCTTTTGCGCGCCCGACACGTTTTCGGCGGTTCGAGGCCGTCGAGTCCCGTTTTCATGTTTTGCGCGCCGGACTCGTTTTCGGCGGCACGAGGGTCGTCGGTCCCGTTTTCAAGTTTTGCGCGCCGGACTCGTTTTCGGCGGTGCACGAGGGCGTCGGGTCCCGTTTTCATGTTTTTGCGCTCCCGACTCGTTTCGGCGGTGCGAGGCGTTTGGTCCCGTTTTCAAGGTTTGCGCGCGCCCGGACACGTTTTCGGCGGTGCCGAGGTCGTCGGGTCCCGTTTTCATGTTTTGCGCGCCCGGACTCGTTTTCGGCGGTACCGAGGGCGTCGGGTCCCGTTTTCGAGTTTTGCGCGCCCGGACACGTTTTGGGCGTTGCCGAGGTCGTCGGGTCCCGTTTTCATGTTTTGCGCGCCCGGACTCGTTTCGGCGGTACCGAGGGCGTCGGGTCCCGTTTTCGAGTTTTGCGCGCCGGACACGTTTTGGGCGTTGCGAGGTCGTCGGTCCCGTTTTCATGTTTTGCGCGCCCGGACTCGTTTTCGGCGGTGCGAGGTCGTCGGTCCCGTTTTCATCCGTTTTTGCGCGCCGGACTCGTTTTCGGCGGTACGCGAGGCGTCCTTTCCGTTTTCAAGTTTTTCGCGCCGGACACGTTTTCGGCGTTGCGAGGTCGTCGGGTCCCGTTTTCATGTTTTGCGCGCCGGACACGTTTCGGCGGTGCACGAGGGCGTCGGGTCCCGTTTTCATGTTTTGCGCGCCCGGACTCGTTTTGGGAGGTACCGAGGGCGTCGTGTCCCGTTTTCAAGTTTTGCGCGCCCGGACACGTTTTCGGGCGGTGCGAGGTCGTCGGTCCCGTTTTCATGTTTTGCGCGCCGGACTCGTTTCGGCGGTACCGAGGGCGTCGGTCCCGTTTTCATGTTTTGCGCGCCGGACTCGTTTTCGGCGGTGCGAGGGCGTCGGGTCCCGTTTTCATGTTTTGCGCGCCGGACTCGTTTTCGGTGGTGCACCGAGGGCGTCGGTCCCGTTTTCATGTTTTGCGCGCCCGGACTCGTTTTCGGCGGTACCGAGGCGTCTTTCCCGTTTTCGAGTTTTGCGCGCCCGGACACGTTTTGGGCGTTGCCGAGGTCGTCGGGTCCCGTTTTCATGTTTTGCGCGCCCGGACTCGTTTTCGGCGGTGCCGACGTCGTCGGGTCCCGTTTTCATGTTTTGCGCGCCCGGACTCGTTTCGGCGGTGCGGGGCGTCCTCCCGTTTTCAGTTTTGCGCGCCGGACACGTTTTGGGCGTTGCGAGGTCGTCGGTGCCCGTTTTCATGTTTTGCGCGCCGGACTCGTTTTCGGCGGTCCGAGGGCGTCCTTTCCCGTTTTCAAGTTTTTCGCGCCCGGACACGTTTTCGGCGGTGCCGAGGTCGTCGGGTCCCGTTTTCATGTTTTGCGCGCCGGACACGTTTTCGGCGGTACCGAGGCGTCGGGTCCCGTTTTCATGTTTTGCGCTCCCGGACTCGTTTTGGGAGGTACCGAGGGCGTCCTTTCCCGTTTTCAAGGTTTGCGCGCCCGGACACGTTTTGGGCGGTGCCGAGGTCGTCGGGTCCCGTTTTCATGTTTTGCGCGCCCGGACTCGTTTTCGGCGGTACCGAGGGCGTCGGGTCCCGTTTTCATGTTTTGCGCGCCCGGACTCGTTTTCGGCGGTGCGAGGGCGTCGGGTCCCGTTTTCATGTTTTGCGCGCCCGGACTCGTTTTCGGCGGTGCCGAGGGCGTCGGGTCCCGTTTTCATGTTTTGCGCGCCCGGACTCGTTTTCGGCGGTACCGAGGGCGTCCTGTCCCGTTTTCGAGTTTTGCGCGCCGGACACGTTTTGGGCGTTGCCGAGGTCGTCGGGTCCCGTTTTCATGTTTTGCGCGCCCGGACTCGTTTTCGGCGGTGCCGAGGTCGTCGGGTCCCGTTTTCATGTTTTGCGCGCCCGGACTCGTTTTCGGCGGTACCGAGGGCGTCCTTTCCCGTTTTCGAGTTTTGCGCGCCCGGACACGTTTTGGGCGTTGCCGAGGTCGTCGGTCCCGTTTTCATGTTTTGCGCGCCCGGACTCGTTTTCGCGGTGCGAGGGCGTCCTTTCCCGTTTTCAAGTTTTGCGCGCCCGGACACGTTTTCGGCGGTGCCGAGGTCGTCGGGTCCCGTTTTCATGTTTTGCGCGCCCGGACACGTTTTCGGCGGTGCCGAGGGCGTCGGGTCCCGTTTTCATGTTTTGCGCTCCGGACTCGTTTTGGGAGGTGCCGAGGCGTCGTTTCCCGTTTTCAAGTTTTGCGCGCCGGACACGTTTTCGGGCGGTGCGCGGTCGTCGGGTCCCGTTTTCTTGTTTTGCGCGCTCGGACTCGTTTTCGGCGTACGAGGGCGTCGGGTCCCGTTTTCATGTTTTGCGCTCCGGAATCGTTTTCGGCGGTACGGCGAGGCGTCGGGTCCCGTTTTCATCTTTTGCGCGCCGGACTAGTTTTTCGGCGGCGAGGGCGTCGTCGGGTCCCGTTTTCATGTTTTGCGCGCCCGGACTCGTTTTCGGCGGTACCGAGGGCGTCTGTCCCGTTTTCGAGTTTTGCGCGCCCGGACACGTTTTTGGCGTTGTCGAGGTCGTCGGGTCCCGTTTTCATGTTTTGCGCGCCCGGACTCGTTTTCGGCGGTGCCGAGGTCGTCGGGTCCCGTTTTCTTATTTTGCGCGCCCGGACTCGTTTTCGGCGGTAACGAGGGCGTCCTTTCCCGTTTTCAAGTTTTTCGCGCCCGGACACGTTTTGGGCGTTGCCGAGGTCGTCGGGTGCCGTTTTCATGTTTTGCGCGCCCGGACTCGTTTTCGGCGGTACCGATGGCGTCCTGTCCCGTTTTCGAGTTTTGCGCGCCCGGACACGTTTTGGGCGTTGCCGAGGTCGTCGGGTGCCATTTTCATGTTTTGCGCGCCGGACTCGTTTCGGCGGTGCGACGCGTCGTCGGTCCCGTTTTCTTATTTTGCGCGCCCGGACTCGTTTTCGGCGGTACCGAGGGCGTCCTTTCCCGTTTTCAAGTTTTTCGCGCCCAGACACGTTTTGGGCGTTGCCGAGGTCGTCGGGTGCCGTTTTCATGTTTTGCGCGACCGGACTTGTTTTCGGCGGTGCCGACGTTGTCGGGTCCCGTTTTCTTGTTTTGCGCGCTCGGACACGTTTTCGGCGGTGCCGAGGGCGTCCTGTCCCGTTTTCACGGTTTGCGCGCCCGGACACGTTTTCGGCGGTGCCGAGGTCGTCGGGTCCCGTTCTCAAGTTTTGCGCGCCCGGACACGTTGTCGGCGGTACCGAGGGCGTCGGGTCCCGTTTTCATGTTTTGCGTGCCCGGACTCGTTTACGGCGGTGCCGAGGGCGTAGGCTCCCGTTTTCATGTTTTGCGCGCCCGAACTCGTTTTCGGCGGTACCGTGGGCGTCGGGTCCCGTTTTCATGTTTTGCGCGCCCGGACTCGTTTCGGCGGTGCCGAGGTCGTCGGGTCCCGTTTTCATGTTTTGCGCGCCCGGACTCGTTTTCGGCGGTGCCGAGGGCGTCCTTTCCCGTTTTCAAGTTTTGCGCGCTCGGACACGTTTTCGGCGGTGCCGAGGTCGTCGGGTCCCGTTTTCAAGTTTTGCGCGCCGGACTCGTTTTCGGCGGTACCGAGGGCTTCGGGTCCCGTTTTCAAGTTTTGCGCGCCCGGACTCGTTTGCGGCGGTGCCGAGGGCGTCGGGTCCCGTTTTCATGTTTTGCTCGCCCGGACTAGTTTTTCGGCGGGGCCGAGGTCGTCGGGTCCCGTTTTCAAGTTTTGCGCGTGAGGACTCGTTTTTGGCGGTACCGAGGGCGACGGTCCCGATTTCATGTTTTGCTCGCCCGGAATCATTTACGGTGGTGCCGAGGTCGTCGGGTCCCGTTTTCATGTTTTGCGCGCCCGGACTCGTTTTCGGCGTTGCCGAGGGCGTCCTTTCCCGTTTTCAAGTTTTGCGCGCCCGGACTTGTTTACGGCGGTGCCGAGTGCGTCGGGTCCTGTTTTCATGTTTTGCGCGCCCGGACTCGTTTTCGGCGGTACCGAGGGCGTCCTGTCCCGTTTTCGAGTTTTGCGCGCCCGGACACGTTTTGGGCGGTGCCGAGGTCGTCGGTCCCGTTTTCATGTTTTGCGCGCCCGGACTAGTTTTCGGCGGTACCGAGGGCGTCCTTTCCCGTTTTCAAGTTTTTCGCGCCCGGACACGTTTTCGGCGTTGCCGAGGTCGTCGGGTCCCGTTTTCATATTTTGCGCGCCCGGACTCGTTTCGGCGCATGCGAGGGGCGTCGGGTCCCGTTTTCATGTTTTGCGCTCCCGGACTCGTTTTGGGAGGTACCGAGGGCGTCGTGTCCCGTTTTCAAGTTTTGCGCGCCCGGACACGTTTTGGGCGGTGCCGCGGTCGTCGGGTCACGTTTTCTTATTTAGCGCGCCCGGACTCGTTTTCGGCGATACCGAGGGCGTCGGGTCCCGTTTTCATGTTTTGCGCGCCCGGACTCGTTTTCGGCGGTACCGATGGCGTCCTGTCCCGTTTTCGAGTTTTGCGCGCCCGGACACGTTTTGGGCGTGGCCGAGGTCGTCGGGTCCCGTTTTCATGTTTTGCTCGCCCGGACTCGTTTTCGGCGGTACCGAGGGCGTCTAGTCCCGTTTTCGAGTTTTGCGCGCCGGACACGTTTTGGGCGTTGCCGAGGTCGTCGGGTCCCATTTTCATGTTTTGCGCGCCCGGACTCGTTTTCGGCGGTGCCGAGGTCGTCGGGTCCCGTTTTCATTTTTTGCGCGCCCGGACTCGTTTTCGGCGGTACCGAGGGCGTCCTTTCCCGTTTTCAAGTTTTTCGCGCCCGGACACGTTTTCGGCGTTGCCGAGGTCGTCGGGTCTCGTTTTCATGTTTTGCGCGCCCGGACACGTTTTCGGCGGTACCGAGGGCGTCGGGTCCCGTTTTCATGTTTTGCGCTCCAAGTCGTTTTCGGCGTTACCGAGGGCGTCCTTTCCCGTTTTCAAGTTTTGCACGCCCGGACTCGTTTACGGCGGTGCCGAGGGCGTCGGGTCCCGTTTTCATGCGTAGCGCGCCCGAACACGTTTTCGGCGGTACCGAGAGCGTCCTTTCCCGTTTTCGAGTTTTGCGCGCCCGGACACGTTTTGGGTGTTGCCGAGGTCGTCGGGTCCCTGTGCGACCCTTTTTCGCGCCTCTCCTCACTCAGGAAAAGAATCTAGTGAGAACGACGGAAGAAGGACACGGTACCACCCTCAGATGTATATTTATGTATTTATTTTTAGGATTATACATCCAAAGGCTTTTTTTTTTTTTTAGTGATTGTGGGAACTTTATTGTTCCGGTGAGCGCAAGCCCTCACCGTTAATTACCCCAAGGTTATGAACCCTAAGAACCTTCGATGCTAAGAAGAAAGAATTAGAATATAAATAAAATCAATTAAATAGATCATTTTGAGTAACGAGAACTAATCAACAACGATTATCCTTAGTTTTGTTATTTTAATGAACCTGTGTGGTAGCTCAGACCATAATATGAGACTGGTGAATCTGGGTGTTCTTTTACCTTATAGATTCAATTATCAGAAGATGGTGAATTTGGTCCACTTAATTATCTTACTGATCTTCTAAATCATGAGACCATATGAGTTTATAATTTAGGATGTTTTAACCTGAGCGTTTTGGGCTTTGTTAGGTTTGATTTATTGGGAACATGTGAGATTTGGGTCACTTAACTGTCTTACCAATCTTCCAGATTATGAAACTATGCTAGCTCATAATCCAGGCAATGTAAACCTGAGCGTTTTGGGCTTTATTAGGTTTAATTATCAAAAAAATGGGTGAGATTTGGATCACTTAGTCATTTAACGATCTTCTAAATTGTAAAGTCTGAAGCGCTATGCCAACCTACAATCTAGGTATTGAAATCTGAGCGTTTTGGGCTTTATTAGATTTTCTTATCAGGAAACTGGTGAGATTTGACAATAATTTAATGTCCAGCGCAAGGGTTTTCAATGTTTTTAGGGGCATGATATTGATAGATGATCCTGCATCTATTAGTATGCGATTGAGTCTTTGCCCTTCGCACTCTCCAAAGTGATGAACGGGGGTCGATTATGGTCGGCGGTCCCTATCGGTAGATCTTCATCGATGAAGTTGATACTACGGCCATACGATCGCGATGTAGAGAGCCTCTTGCAAGTTTTTGTCTGCGAAGTATGACTTATATTGTTCGGGATTCTGTAATGCACAAATCAGCACATCCCGTAACTCCTGCGACATCATTAATGCGTCAAAGACACTGAGAAGCGCAGGTATCTTTCGCAAATGAGCCATAATATTGTATTCTTCTGCTACCAACCTCATTTTATCACTTGACTTATCAATAGGATTAATATCCTTGTTCTTTTCCAAAGCCTTATCTTTCCCTTTGCTTATTTCTTTCGGAGCTTGTCTTTCGGGAATTTGAGCGCCTGATCGCAATACAACTTTGCAGTTTGCGGTTTTAGGCTTGCTTGTTTCTCCCTCTTCTTTAGGACAAAAGAGTTTCCTTAGAGATAGAAAGTTTTTCCCTTCAGATTCAGCGCCATGAACTACCACATCACATGCTTCATAATCGCAAATCTAGGTGACTCATCATTAGACATGCCTCACCCCATATGTTTTCATCATCATCTTCATAATTGGAATCTATCGTCTCAACTTCTACTTTTTCGATGTCTTCTTCTTCTTCTTCGACTATTTTCTCTTTCTCTTTGCTGGTTGCTTTGACATGCTTTTCTTCTTCATCGGGAATTCCCATCAACTTATCCCAGACTTTCTTCGGGATATAATCTCGTAGGATGGCTGGTACTGGGTTACCAGGGTTAAACTCTTCGAGAGCGTCTACATACTTTTGTATGTCTGTTTGCTTGGCTGGTTTCCTATTCTTCTTCTTTTTACTACCCTCGTTCTTCTTATAAAATATTTTTATTTCCTTCGGCTGAGAAGGTACGACAGGTGTAACCTAATTTCTCCATTTTATGCTAGGTTCCTTTTGAAGGGATTTAAGCAACTTCTTTGCCTTTTTGGATAAGTGCACTACCCAAGGTTTTTCATCATCATCTACCTTCTCCTCCTGGCAGAAGACATGATTAGACTGTTCATGGGGCGCTGGGTCCTGCAGGATGCTTTTCGGTAGAGCGATTTCTCCATCTCGATATTTTCTCTCCACCCAATCCTTAAATACCCAACAATCTTCGATGGTGTGTCCCAAGATTCTGTGATATGGGCAGTAGTTTGGATCGTCAGATTTTCCCATATCTGCCGGACGCTTGCACTCAGGCAATTGAAGCCCGTTCTTCAGTGAATCAATGAAAATTTTAGCCACTCGATCTCTACGGAAAGAGTAAGGTTTACTCTTCTTTTCTTTCAAAGTCGTGATGAGTCTAGAACCTCCTTCCATCGTCGACTTGTCATTCATTTGTTTGTTTCCACCGTTGTTGTTCATGCTGGTGTTGTTTGTTGTATTTGTATTGGCCACCCCTTTATTTCTGTTGGGGATATAAGCTACTCGGGTGTTGACTTTCCCACTTCTTTGGGGTCGGGACGCCGAGGCACCATCTTCCATTTTTGGATGTAACGTCTCCTCGAGTCCGCCACACTTTTGATCAAATCATGATAAGTGCGGATCGACGCAACACTTAAATAAGGCTTCATTTCTTTGGAGATGTTTCTGAGTATAAACTCAACGGCCTCTTCTTGCGTTAGTTTGTGATCACACTTAACGCTCAGATTTCTCCATCTAGCGATGTATTCTGACATCTTTTCACCGGGATTGGGCTTCACATTTGCTAAATCCACTAGGTTTGTTGTATCAATCATAACTGCAAATTTGGCTCTGAAGGCATCGGCCATTTCATCCCATGTACCGATACTATCATTTTCTAATGAGTAGTACCATTGAAATGCAGTCCCGGTTAAACTTTGAGGGAATTGTCGTAGTAGAAGGGCATCAATACCTCCCGTATTTCCACATGAGGCAACAAAATGTGCCAAGTGTTGATCTGGGTTTACATCCCTTGTACCCTCGCCAGAAAAGGACTTGAATTTTGGGATAACGTACCCTTTTGGATAATCAACCTGATCGTAAAATGCAGGATAGGGTCTTCCACATCTCCTTGCGGGTGTAGGTATGTATCCTCCTCCAATCATTTGTATCTGTTGTCTGACCAACTCCTGCACCTCTTTCTTGGTTATGCTTTGATGATCAGGCATTCGAGAAGTGTTCTCATTGGAACGATTTACTTCTCTATATGGTCTTCTAGTATTTGTACTCGGTCTTTCTTCTATTTCATTATCATCTTTCACCTCTTCGGGTTTCCCTTTTAGGTTTTCGTTTGACGCAGCCTTACCTCCCATCATGAAGGCCTGCATGGACTGCATCATCTTGAATATTTCATCATTTTGTTTCTTAAGTTCTTTTATTTCCTTTTGTTGCACTGCAATTTGTTGTTCTTGTAGCTTTAAACGAACTTTTAGCAATTCATCGGGATTAGCTGTCCCTGAATCGCTAACCTCATCATCTTCTTTGTTAGGATCTTCTTGACGGCCCCTTTCATTTTCTTTGATAGCCGTGTGTTCCATTTCCGGGTTAGTACTTCTACTATTACCCCTTGTTACTATCACATGAGCCCTCGCGAGATCTGGCTCAAAGAACACATTCGTGATATCTTCTGGAACATCATCTTCTTCATAACCATCGACTCCTACGTGGGCCATGTATACTGAGAAGTGCTGCTCGGCTTGCTCTACCACTCGTCGTTTTTTGTGACTTGGGTTTGACGTAGTTATAACTAGATTTTTATTCACAGGTGGTGGTCCAGATTTGACCCTATGTCCCAACCTGTTGAATACACTCTCTTGAAAGTCTTCGTGTGCCTGTTGAGAAGAACTTCCCTTTGGAACCCACACTTGTTTCATCTTATGAGGCCTAGGTTTAAACCGCTTCCCTGATTCTCGGGGAGCGTAGACAGTTCGCTCCCTGTGGTTGGGGAATGTTAGCCGGGTCTTTACAGATTCTCGAACTGGGATAGGAACTTGTTGGATATGTTCATCCGTCCTTCGTTGCCACCTTCGTTGCTTTCTTTCTTTCATGGCTTTGTGTGCCTGATAGATGAAATTGGTAGAGGTAGGGGGTTTTGGTCTACCACTGTGCACTTGAGCTTGCTGGGGGCGTGGTTGTGGAATTTCCCAGACACGGCGTATTTGACCCGTGTGAGAGTTGTTCCTTACCACCCTCAGTGGTGAGAATGAGTTAGCCACCGGGACAGCTGGCCTAGCCACCAGTTGATCCTGATATTGTTCCAAAGCTCTTTTCTTATTGAGCCTTGAGGCCTGTTGTGGTGCTGACGCTGGCACGGGGCGGGAGGATGATGCTGCGGCCATCCTTCTCCGATATGACCTGCTTTTCTTTTGAGGTTGAGGAGGAGTTCCCATTATGTTATTGCGAATGCCCTTCTCGCCGAGGTAAAAGCGATTCATCATCCTCTTTCACAAATTGAAGTGGTTGCGGATTGGAGTGACCATAATAGGAGTCACCGGAGCAGTTGTGGTATCATCGGGATTTGAGGAACTGTCCCAATGAAGAAGTAGTTCCTTCCTTGAGCATCCTGAGCGAAGCTCATCGGAAGAGGAACCATGTTGTTGTTGATGCTGGAGTTCAAATTATTGCTGAAAAACGCCATTTCCTGCAAACACAAACAAACTCCAATTTCAATTAGTTACTCATGATTATTTAATAATGACTTATTTTATTTTATTTATATTATATTCCTTTTTCTTCTTAGTGAATGGAAGGAAAACATGGTCCCACCGGCGTGCTGATCCCGTGCGACCCTTTTTCGCGCCTCTCCTCACTCAGAAAAGAATCTAGTGAGAACGACTAAGAAGGACACGGTACCACCCTCGATGTATATTTATGTATTTATTTTTAGGATTATACATCCAAAGGCTTTTTTTTTAGTGATTGTGGGAACTTTATTGTTCCGTGGAGCGCAAGCCCTCACCGTTAATTACCCCGGGTTATGAACCCTAAGAACCTTCGATGCTAAGAAGAAAGAATTAGAATATAAATAAAATCAATTAAATAGATCATTTTGAGTAACGAGAACTAATCAACAACGATTATCCTTAGTTTTGTTATTTTAATGAACCTGTGTGGTAGCTCAGACCATAATATGAGACTGGTGAATCTGGGTGTTCTTTTACCTTATAGATTCAATTATCAGAAGATGGTGAATTTGGTCCACTTAATTATCTTACTGATCTTCTAAATCATGAGACCATATGAGTTTATAATTTAGGATGTTTTAACCTGAGCGTTTTGGGCTTTGTTAGGTTTGATTTATTGGGAACATGTGAGATTTGGGTCACTTAACTGTCTTACCAATCTTCCAGATTATGAAACTATGCTAGCTCATAATCCAGGCAATGTAAACCTGAGCGTTTTGGGCTTTATTAGGTTTAATTATCAGAAAAATGGGTGAGATTTGGATCACTTAGTCATTTAACTGATCTTCTAAATTGTAAAGTCTGAAGCGCTATGCCAACCTACAATCTAGGTATTGAAATCTGAGCGTTTTGGGCTTTATTAGATTTTCTTATCAGGAAACTGGTGAGATTTGAGTCACTTAATAGTTTTTACTGATCTTCCAAATTATGAAGTTTGACGCACTGTCAACTTATAATCTAGGTAATAAACCTGAGTTTCACGTACTTTATTAGATTTATTTATTATAAGAACGGGTGAGATTTAATCATTTAATCATCCTAAATGAATTTTAAATATTTTTGCTAGTTTATAATCTAAAGAGTTGAATTTAATATTTAACTTTTATCATTTAGAAATATATTTATAATTTATTCCATTTGTTTCATTTATTTGAAATGGGAATTCCATTTTCATTTATAAGTGAATTTTGAATTATTTCGTTTATTTTATTTATTTGAAAAGATCATTTTATTTTATTTATATTTAAAGTAATTTTAAAATTATTTATGATTCTATTTTTTTACTTATTATTTTTATGTTATTAATTTTATTTTAAAGGCATGAGACTCATTTTTAAAGAAGAATTAACATTTATATTAAAAAATATTTTTACATATTAAGATAATTATTATGTATTATTTTTATCATGTTTTTATGAATTTTAAGAAAAGTAAATGAAATTACTTAACCAAAGATAAATTTTATATCTTTTATTATTAACGAGAGAGAATATTATATATTTATTTATTATTAAGAAGGAATATTTATTTAAAGTTTATTTATGACTCGTTGATTATTAATTCAAGAAAAGAGTAACTTATTTTATTTTATTTTCGATTTTATGAAATATATATATTTTAATTTTTTTTTAAAATGTTATACAAAATATAAATGATTTAGAAATAAATTTTACTCAATTTGAACCTTGGGAAATCCTTGAAATAATTTTATTTTATTTATATTATGTTTATTTACAGATTTTTTTTTATTTTTGGGCCTTTTATTTTATTTTTTTATTTTGCGTTACGGGCTAGACCATTTTTCCTCTTTCTTGGGCCAAATTCTTTTATTTCTAATGGGTTGGAACTTTATTCCCTTAGCAGGGCTGGATTATTATCCTTTTTCCGTTCATTGGTCCGATTATTTTACTAGGCCGAATTAATTTCTGGACCGAATTAATCCCCTCTCATTATTTCTTTTTTTTTTTGCTGAAGAAGCCTAATGATATTTCCTCCATTCTTCTTTTTTTATGCAATGTCGAAGAAAGCCCATCAGAAAAGAAAATTAATGTTATTCTTATTCTCCCTCATCTCCAATACCAATTTAATTTCATCTTTAATGATTAATTAACACATTTAAACAATAAGCTTAAAAGTTTAACTTTTTATGTGGTGTTGACTTGGTACTATTTTGACACAAACTTAATATTGATTTTTTTAGGGGTAAACAAAGAGCCACCCACCAAAGCAGTCGTGAACACTTTGAGAATTGAAGAGCTCTGCTTTGGTGCATTCAAACTTAGCACTTATTCTTACTTTGTAAAGGTTTTCGAATTGAATTTTCTTGTGAATGATGTTTCCCTTTGGACCCCTTCATCTGAAGAGGTTTCAGCTTTATTTCTTCATCCCAAGGATCTCGGATTTACTTACTCCAATAAGGTTGTCTTTGACAAAAGATACAGGACTCAGGACGTTTTGAGTCTGAAGCGCTTTGCCAACTCACATCAGGACCTGCAATTATCAGAAGACGGGCTGAGCTTTGTGCGTCTTATCCGACCTTCTAGGTCATTAGCTTGAAGCGTTTAGGCTTTTGGACTTAGGTCTCCAACTCCTTACGAAGCAATCTTCAATTAGAGTCTCGTTTGAAGAGGTTTCGGCTTGAATTCTTCATCTCAAAGGGATCTTCAATGGAGTACATTCGTTCCAAGAAGTTTCAACCCTGATTTTTTTCTTTGTAGAAGTTTTGAATTTAATTTCTTTTCTGAAAGGTCTCTGCTCAGATGCCTTCATCTAAAGAAACTATTGCTTCACTTCTTCATCCACAGGGAATCTCAGATTTCGCCTTCAATGCATCATTTGGCTGAAGATGTTACAACTTGAGGCCTCTGTCTGTTGGGATCTTCGACAAAGCATCTTCGCTTCAAGTGATTTCAACCCTAACTTCTTTTCCTTTCAGCTTATACTTCCGTGTGTTTTTCTTCTGGTGGCTTGTTTACCCGATATCCTTTCAATGGGGCTTCGTACCTCAGATTTTTCATCAGGAGATTATGTCCTTGCCTGATCTTTAATGAACTTTTGCTTTCACCTTTCTTTATTTCTGGTAGGCTTGTATGCTTGTTGTTTGCTTGCTCGCATATGTTGTTCAATCAGCGTTTCTTCTGATTAGCATTTTTGACACAGCTTCACGGCGGGACCATAGTATTTAAGGATACCAATCCTACCTGTATTGACCTCTAGGCCAGGTACAGAGTGAACCCGTTTATCCTTTTATTACTGACGGATAAACTTGTCAGTATCAATTGTATTATGGATTCAATTGATAACACCATTTTGTGGATACTTCATGTATATATCATTTAAAAGTGGAAGCTCACACACTCTCCCCTCATTTGTGCACTTTTGCGTGCTAAAGTGGAAACTCACCATCGCTCGTCTCCTCTTATTTTATTTTGTGGAAGTGTGGTGCTTTTACGGATGAATGCACCCAACCTGCTTTGTATGACACTCTTGGTGTCGGGGACAAAGATGACAACCCCTTTTCGTAAAATATATATTTTTATTTTTATAAAATATAGTTTCTTTTATTATTTTTATTTAATTAAAATATTTTTATGTGTTTTATGGAGGAATATTATTTATTATTAATATATACGAAATTTTTTATTTTTTATGCCCTCAGAAGTGACTATGGATAGCCACCAATCTGTTTGACCTATCCCTTGGTTTTCACCGCAGGCGACCATGATGAGCAGCTTTCCTCATTGGGCGATACAGATAGTTTAAGGGACAAACTGCAAACCCTGTCTATTTTTATATTTATTCTGGATCAAATAGACAAACCCAGTGGTGTTCGTATTATGGGCCCAAACACCCTAGCCACCTTCTCGGCTTTCCATTGTGTGGTTTCGCCTTGGATTCAAACTAAGTTTAGCTTGACCTTCGCGGCTTTCCGATTTGGGGTTTTAGCCTTGAATTTTGACTAACCTCAGTTTGATTATGGAGGTTTTCCATTTTCTTGGTTTTAACCTCGTACCTATATTGGGTTTGTTTTGTTTTTTGACAGCTTTCCTATTTGGGGTTTTAGCTATGCACCTTTGTTAGGTTATGACCTTGATACTCATGCCCTTTTATTTTGTCTGACTTGTCGGCCATCTATTTAGACTTGCTTCGAGCCGCTTCTGAGACTTGTCAAAGTCTTTATTCAACTTTATTATGGGCTTCTTAAAGCCTCTTATTCGGGTTTTGTAAGCTCCTTGAAGCCCTCTAATATAATTTTTTATTAGCAACTCGCTTATTAAATTTTATTTCATTTTTATCTCTAAGCTTCATAGATTTTTTATTATATGTACATAATTTTTATTCTGGGCTTCTTTAAAGCCTCTTATTTTATGCACACGATGAGCTTTCTAAAGCCTTTATTTTATTTTATTTTATGTTCTTGGATTTGGAAGGTTTTAGTGTGGTACTTCTTGAGGTATCTCCCACTGATTGGTGGCAAAAGCCTGTTCCCTTTGTGATCGATGAGTTGATATGCACCCGTCTCATACACTTTCTCAATGACATATGGTCCTTCCCAATTTAGAGAGAACTTAGACCCCACATGTCTACCGATGATCGGTCTCTTCAGTACTAATATCAATTCTCCTTCCTGGAATGTTCTTAGGCGAGCCATTTTATCATATGCTTTCGCCATTTTTGCCTAGTAAAGCTCCAGATTTTGTTGAGCTATTAATCTTTTCTCATCCATCGCATCTAACTCATCCAGCCTGAGTTTACGATGTTCCTCCAAAGTCATTTCTGTTTGCATAGCCACCCTTAAAGACGGTAGCTCTACTTCCAACGGTAAAATTGCCTCAACTCTAAATACAAGAGAATACGGCGTTGCTTGCGTTGGGGTCCTGTATATGGTTCTGTAAGCCCAAAGCGCCTCTAAGAGTTTATCATCCCAATCACGTTGGTTTCCTTCAACTATTTTCTTCATGATGTTGATCAGGGTTTTGTTGAACGCTTCCGCCAACCCATTGGCTCTTAGGTTATAAATTGAGGAATATCTCCAGTCGATCTTAAAACGTTCCGCCAAAGCATATATTTTAGCATTCTTAAATGTTGTCCCGTTGTCAGATATAATCCTTTTTGGAGTACCGAATCGGTATAGCACATAGGTTTTGAAAAACCTTACCACATCTGAAGCCTTGACTTCTTTAAGCGAAATTGCCTCCGCCCATTTTGTGAAATAATCTGTCGTGGCGAGAATATACTTGTGTCCTTTCGAGATGGGCGGATCAATTGGCCCTACTATATCTCCCCATGCCCCAAATCTGAACGGCCATGATGACACTGTAGGATGTAGTGGGCTTGGTGACTGATGTATGAACGGGCCATGAATTTGGCACATGTGGCATCTCTTAGCGTGATCTTCACAGTCAGCCACCATCGTTGGCCAGTAGTACCCCATTCTCTTGATCTTAAGGCGCATCTTTGGTCCAGGCTGGTGGGCACCACATAAGCCAGAATGAACTTCCTTCATTACTTGCTCGGCTTCCTGGTAGGAGATGCATCGTAACCAAAATTGATCAAATGATCTCCTGTAAAGAGTGTCATTTAGATACACAAATCGAAGAACCCGCTTCTTTATCTGGTCTCCTTCTGCTTTCTCTTTTGGAAGGATACCTTGCTTGAGGTAATCGATAAAAGGCCGTCTCCAATCATCCTTCTCAGAATTAGCCACCAACGTGTTTATTTGGTCTGAGCTTTTATCCAAATAACATTCATCTTCCACTTCAGCAAAATAGTCATCATCTTCTTTAGTGAAGCACGGAGATAATGGTCGTCGGCTTCTAATGGTTAGATGAATCTCATGCTCATCAGGTTCGCTTAACTCCTTAGCTACCTTTGCGAGGGCATCTGCTCTGCCATTTGCGGCTCTTGTGATTTTATTGAAGATGACTTCAGGTATTTGCTTTACTAAATCTATCGCTTTTTGGTAGTATTGTACCAATTCTGATTTCAACACTTTGTATTTCCCTGTAACTTGATTTATAATCAATTGTGAATCACCAAAAATATGTAAGCATTTGATTTCTAAATCGATAGCCATCTCAAGGCCGATTATCAAGGCTTCATATTCACCTCATTATTGGTGCATGGTTCCATTAATGCTAGCGCATGTCTTGCAATGCCACCTTCTCGGGGTGACAAACACTAGACCTATCCCCTGCCCGAATTGTAGGAATACCGGTCCCGGGAGTGGCCTTATTGATGACGCTCCATCAAAATATATTTCCCATACGGGATTATCTTGCTGGATATTCATGACTTCTTCATCTGGGAAATCACACGATAAGGGCGAATCGTCTGGAATTGGATGTGCTGCCAAGAAGTCCGCCAATGCTTGCCCCTTGATTGCCTTTTGTGGTACACATATGATGTCGAATTCTGTCAATATAATTGCCCACTTGACCAATCTCCCCGTAAGCATAGGCCTCGTCATTAGGTATTTAAGCGAATCCACCTTTGATATGAGGATCACTCGATGAGAGATCATGTAATGTCTCAACTTCTTAGCGGCGAAAATTAGTGCTAGACAATGCTTCTCAATGGGTGTGTACCCGTGCTCAGCTCCTACCATCATTCGACTGAGGTAATACAGGGCATTTTCTTTCCCTTGCTCGTTCTCTTGGGCTAGGAGGGCACCCAAAGACCCTTCTAAGGCAGTTGTATATAAGATTAACTCTTTCCCGGGTATTGGTGCTGCCAAAATAGGAGGGTTAAGCAGGTATTCTTTAATGCTGTCAAGCGTCTTTTGACAGTTTAAGTCCCATTTGAATGGGACATCTTTCTTCGTAAGTCTGGTGAAAGGTTGAATTTTCCCAGATAAGTTTGCTATGAAGCGTCGAATGTACGCTAATTGTCCCTGCAGCGAGCGCAAACCCTTAAGGTTTTTGGGAGGAGGTAATTCCATAATTGCTTTGATTTTGCCTGGGTCTATTTCAATGCCTCGGTGGCGTACAATGAAACCCAGAAACTTCCCTGATGATACCATGAAAGCACACTTCAGAGGATTCAGCTTGAGTGAATGCAACCTCAACCTATCAAATACCACTTTCAAATGGTTGAGGTGT
Source organism: Schoenoplectus tabernaemontani (assembly GCA_037127355.1). NCBI lineage: Eukaryota > Viridiplantae > Streptophyta > Magnoliopsida > Poales > Cyperaceae > Schoenoplectus > Schoenoplectus tabernaemontani. The sequence goes on along the minus strand of CM073750.1, from coordinate 12,735,632 downwards.
TCTTCTATTGACATGGCTTTCACAACCAGGTCGTCTACATAACACTCGACAATCTTATGTATGAGATCGTCGAATATTTTAGTCATGGCCCGCTGATATGTGGCACCCGCATTTTTGAGTCCAAAAGGCATAACTGTATAACAATAGATACCAATTGGGGTGCGAAAGGACGTGTGTTTTTCATCTTCGACCGCCATCTTGATTTGATTGTAACCTGCATATCCATCCATAAATGAGAATATCTCATATGATGAAGTGTGGTCGATGATAATTTCTGTGACTGGCAACGGAAATCATCTTTCGGACATGCCTTATTGAGATCCCGAAAATCAACACATATGCGTATTTGCCCATTTTTCTTTTTAACTGGGACTATGCTTGCTACCCATTCTGGGGTTTCTTCTTCCCGGATAAAGCCAGCTTTAATCAACTTCTTTGTTTCTTCAACCACTTTCTCTTCAAGCTCTATTCTCATTCGTCGAGGCGCTTGCTTTATGGGTTTAGCCTCAGAGTCAATTTTCAATTGGTGAACTGCAACTTGCGGGTCTAAGCCAGGCATCTCTTCATAGCTCCATGCGAAACAATCGACATATTCTAGGAGCAGCCTTTTTAGCTTTTCACTTTCTTCCGGTGCGAGAGATGCACTGATGAAAGTGGGTTTAGGATTCTCTTCACTTCCCAGGTTAATTTCTACTAAGTCATCGATAGTATTTGGGGTCTTTTCCATTTCTTTCTTTGCATTCTGGATTATTGGTGAGACTTCATCATCTCCCTTTTCTTCTACAGGTGTTTCATCGCATGACACCATGTGGCACTCAAAGAATTGTTTGCATGCTTCTTCAGGGCTTAAAAGATTTTTGTCGGATTCATATCCTAAACCTCTTGAACTCTTCATTTTCCCATCCAAGCTCATCACTTGTCTGAAAGAGCCTCTCCAAAGCTTTTCAAAATTCTCCATTTGTAATCTTGGAATCGACTTTGGGAGCTTAGCCTTTTTGGCTAACTTTCGCACCCTTTTACCGTAATACTGGGAGATTTCAATTTGCACTTCTTCTTTGTTATGAGCGTTATCTTCGTCATCCCATTCTTCCCACCCGTCTTTCTGATGGTCATCGTTGGTCAACTCACTTCTGTAAAATATGATAGGCTTATGCCTAATTATTTTACCTTGGGATTTTTCTTCTTTTGGGGGTACTATGAAAGTACGTAAGACTTGTACTTGATTGACTTCCCGAGGTGTAAGGTCTTTATAGCGATTTTCTGGAACTTTTTTGATTGCTAGTGATGTCTCACTTTCTTCATCGCTACTGATCTTAATGGTGTTTATTCTATGAATCACCTCATCTTCTAAATTGTCAGTTCCTCCACATGTCTCTGATTCACTGTGATCTTCCTCATCAGTTGAGACTCCCAATATCGGGATATCACGAGAGGTTGACCTCAGATCGAAGATGATTTCTTCATTATTGTCTATTGCAGGTGTTGATACCTTACTAGATATGCTCGGGATTGATTTTGTTCCAAGATTACCCATTAAATCTTCTTCTTCAGAGCTGCAGGAAACTGTAAAAACAGTGAATTCTCCGCATTTTTGTCTTCTAAAAGTTTCCCAATGAAGTCTTTTCCTTTCTGGGAAACGATGCACAAGTATGTCCTTTTCTACGTCTTCTTCTGTTGGCACCAATTCACACGGGAGTCTGATAAAGTGCTCAGGTATATCAAATTCTCCTGCTTCATATTTAGTCTGGACTCTGTTTTTAAAAATTACACAATCCCTAGTATTATGGCAAGCAATTTGGTGGTACCAACAATAATCTGGCCTCATAGCTAAGTTAATATTTTGTCTCTTAGCTTTGCCAACTTTAGGGACATCGAACCCCTGAGCACACCAAAGCTCAAATATTTTAACTGTTAGACCTTCATAGAATGAATAACACATTGCAAGCGGTGCTGTCCCTGATCCACTTGCTTCATCACTGTCTAGATCGATTATCTCTATAATTTGTATAGGAGCATCTTCATCTTCACTGTCCTCTATCTTTATAACTTCTTTCGGATAATCGATATTGGAATGTCTTCTTTTTTCAATTTTTATTCTTCTTTCGACATCCCTTTCACGGAGCATCCTTCCGTGTGCAAGTGCGGATGACGATGAAACATGTAGCATTGTCGTCTTCTACTTTTCTAATGGTTGAGTTATTCTTTGGTCTCATTTCTTGATCGGAAGTTCAAGATAATATTCTTCCTCTCTTTTTCCACTTATGACAGCAAAATCTTGATTCTTAGACAAATCACTCATCATATTACAATTAAATCCTTCATTTTTAATTTTGCTTGTGTTCTTAGCTATCCCGATGGTTCTCTTTTTGTCTTGATTAACTTGTAATGACTCTTCACCTTCATCACTTGTGTCATTCCTCATCTTAGGACGGTATATCACTTCTTCCTCTGATTCTTCATATTCTGATTCTCGAGAATCTTCAGAAGTGGTTCTGTCGCTTTTAAACTATCACTTGATTCTTCGTTTGCTTAGAGCTTTCATCGGTTGATGCTCCTAAAATGGGGATGTGACTCGGAGCTTTATTTGGATAGAATATTACTTCTTCCTTAGCCGAATCGTCACTCGATGATGCTCCCAATACAGGTGCATTGTTAGACATAGCCACCGATTTACGGTAAAACATTATCCTCTCATTTTCGTCGATGACGTATCATAAAGCTGGTTCAACAAGAGGCTTGACTATCTCTCGCTCTTTTCCTTTACCCTTTGGGATAATCGACATGGATTTTGCTAAGGTAGGTATTGCTTTCTCGCACTTGTTTTGTCCGGGTTTCAAGCTTCCTCCTATTTGGCTCGCTCAACCTTGTCTTTTACGATGGGTTAAAATATCTTGCCTCTTCGTACTTGACTTCATGTACACCGAAGGGCCTGATATCACCATTTATTCTTCTTTGTTTTCCATCATTCACATATTTTATGCACTGGTGAAGGGTCGAAGCCACCATACGGTGTTCATGTAACCATGGACGACCTAATAGAGCCTTGTATGATGTATCAGCATCTATTATGTAGAATTTTGCCTCTGTTTTTAATGCCCCGAAATTCAAGGCGAGATTCACAGCGCCCAACGCTCTTTGAGAATTCTGATTAAACCCGTGGATGGTCACTTTTTCATTTGACAATAATTTAATGTCCAGCGCAAGGGTTTTCAATGTTTTTAGGGGCATGATATTGATAGATGATCCTGCATCTATTAGTATGCGATTGAGTCTTTGCCCTTCGCACTCTCCAGTGATGAACAGGGGTCGATTATGGTCAGCGGTCCCTATCAGTAGATCTTCATCAGTGAAGTTGATACCGGCCATACGATCGCTGATGTAGAGAGCCTCTTGCAAGTTTTTGTCTGCGAAGTATGACTTATATTGTTCGGGATTCTGTAATGCACAAATCAGCACATCCCGTAACTCCTGCGACATCATTAATGCGTCAAAGACACTGAGAAGCGCAGGTATCTTTCGCAAATGAGCCATAATATTGTATTCTTCTGCTACCAACCTCATTTTATCACTTGACTTATCAATAGGATTAATATCCTTGTTCTTTTCCAAAGCCTTATCTTTCCCTTTGCTTATTTCTTTCGGAGCTTGTCTTTCGGGAATTTGAGCGCCTGATCGCAATACAACTTTGCAGTTTGCGGTTTTAGGCTTGCTTGTTTCTCCCTCTTCTTTAGGACAAAAGAGTTTCCTTAGAGATAGAAAGTTTTTCCCTTCAGATTCAGCGCCATGAACTACCACATCACATGCTTCATAATCGCAGAAATCTAGGTGACTCATCATTAGACATGCCTCACCCCATATGTTTTCATCATCATCTTCATAATTGGAATCTATCGTCTCAACTTCTACTTTTTCGATGTCTTCTTCTTCTTCTTCGACTATTTTCTCTTTCTCTTTGCTGGTTGCTTTGACATGCTTTTCTTCTTCATCGGGAATTCCCATCAACTTATCCCAGACTTTCTTCGGGATATAATCTCGTAGGATGGCTGGTACTGGGTTACCAGGGTTAAACTCTTCGAGAGCGTCTACATACTTTTGTATGTCTGTTTGCTTAATGGTTTTCCTATTCTTCTTCTTTTTACTACCCTCGTTCTTCTTATAAAATATTTTTATTTCCTTCGGTGAGAAGGTACGACAGTGTAACCTAATTTCTCCATTTTATGCTAGGTTCCTTTTGAAGGGATTTAAGCAACTTCTTTGCCTTTTTGGATAAGTGCACTACCCAAGGTTTTTCATCATCATCTACCTTCTCCTCCTGGCGAGAAGACATGATTAGACTTCATGGGGCGGCGGGTCTGCAGGATGCTTTTCGGTAGAGCGATTTCTCCATCTCGATATTTTCTCTCCACCCATCCTTAAATACCCAACAATCTTCGATGGTGTGTCCCAAGATTCTGTGATATGGGCGGTAGTTTGGATCGTCGATTTTCCCATATCTGCTTGGACGCTTGCACTCGAGCAATTGAAGCCGTTCTTCGGTGAATCAATGAAAATTTTAGCCACTCGATCTCTACGGAAAGAGTAAGGTTTACTCTTCTTTTCTTTCAAAGTCGTGATGAGTCTAGAACCTCCTTCCATCGTCGACTTGTCATTCATTTGTTTGTTTCCACCGTTGTTGTTCATGCTGGTGTTGTTTGTTGTATTTGTATTGGCCACCCCTTTATTTCTGTTGGGGATATAAGCTACTCGGGTGTTGACTTTCCCACTTCTTTGGGGTCGGGACGCCGAGGCACCATCTTCCATTTTTGGATGTAACGTCTCCTCGAGTCTGGCCACACTTTTGATCAAATCATGATAAGTGCGGATCGACGCAACACTTAAATAAGGCTTCATTTCTTTGGAGATGTTTCTGAGTATAAACTCAACGGCCTCTTCTTGCGTTAGTTTGTGATCACACTTAACGCTCGATTTCTCCATCTAGCGATGTATTCGACATCTTTTCACTTAGGGATTGGGCTTCACATTTGCTAAATCCACTAGGTTTGTTGTATCAATCATAAGCGCAAATTTGGCTCGAAGGCATCGGCCATTTCATCCCATGTACCGATACTATCATTTTCTAATGAGTAGTACCATTGAAATGCAGTCCCGGTTAAACTTTGAGGGAATTGTCGTAGTAGAAGGGCATCAATACCTCCCGTATTTCCACATGAGGCAACAAAATGTGCCAAGTGTTGATCTGGGTTTACATCCCTTGTACCCTCGCCAGAAAAGGACTTGAATTTTGGGATAACGTACCCTTTTGGATAATCAACCTGATCGTAAAATGCGGGATAGGGTCTTCCACATCTCCTTGCGGGTGTAGGTATGTATCCTCCTCCAATCATTTGTATCATTGTTGTCGACCAACTCCTGCACCTCTTTCTTGGTTATGCTTTGATGATCAGGCATTCGAGAAGTGTTCTCATTGGAACGATTTACTTCTCTATATGGTCTTCTAGTATTTGTACTCGGTCTTTCTTCTATTTCATTATCATCTTTCACCTCTTCGGGTTTCCCTTTTAGGTTTTCGTTTGACGCAGCCTTACCTCCCATCATGAAGGCCTGCATGGACTGCATCATCTTGAATATTTCATCATTTTGTTTCTTAAGTTCTTTTATTTCCTTTTGTTGCCTTCCGCAATTTGTTGTTCTTGTAGCTTTAAACGAACTTTTAGCAATTCATCGGGATTAGCTGTCCCTGAATCGCTAACCTCATCATCTTCTTTGTTAGGATCTTCTTGACGGCCCCTTTCATTTTCTTTGATAGCCGTGTGTTCCATTTCCGGGTTAGTACTTCTACTATTACCCCTTGTTACTATCACATGAGCCCTCGCGAGATCTGGCTCAAAGAACACATTCGTGATATCTTCTGGAACATCATCTTCTTCATAACCATCGACTCCTACGTGGGCCATGTATACTGAGAAGTGCTGCTCGGCTTGCTCTACCACTCGTCGTTTTTTGTGACTTGGGTTTGACGTAGTTATAACTAGATTTTTATTCACAGGTGGTGGTCCGTTTGACCCTATGTCCCAACTGTTGAATACACTCTCTTGAAAGTCTTCGTGTGCTGTTGAGAAGAACTTCCCTTTGGAACCCACACTTGTTTCATCTTATGAGGCCTAGGTTTAAATCTGCTTCCCGATTCTCGGGAGCGTAGACGATTCGCTCCTGTGGTTGGGGAATGTTAGCGGGTCTTTCTGATTCTCGAACCGGGATAGGAACTTGTTGGATATGTTCATCCGTCCTTCGTTGCCACCTTCGTTGCTTTCTTTCTTTCATGGCTTTGTGTGCACGATAGATGAAATTGGTAGAGGTAGGGGTTTTGGTCTACCACTGTGCACTTGAGCTTGCTGGGGGCGTGGTTGTGGAATTTCCCAGACACGGCGTATTTGACCCGTGTGAGAGTTGTTCCTTACCACCCTCAGTGGTGAGAATGAGTTAGCCACCGGGACAGCTGGCCTAGCCACCAGTTGATCCTGATATTGTTCCAAAGCTCTTTTCTTATTGAGCCTTGAGGCTGTTGTGTGTGACGTGGCACGGGGCAGGGCGGGAGGATGATCTTTGCGGCCATCCTTCTCCGATATGACCTGCTTTTCTTTTGAGGTTGAGGAGGAGTTCCCATTATGTTATTGCGAATGCCCTTCTCAGTGAGGTAAAAGCAGCATTCATCATCCTCTTTCACAGCTTGAAGTGGTTGCGGGATTGGAGTGACCATAATAGGAGTCACTGGAGCAGGTTGTGGTATCATCGGGATTTGAGGAACTGTCCCAATGAAGAAGTAGTTCCTTCCTTGAGCATCCTGAGCGAAGCTCATCGGAAGAGGAACCATGTTGTTGTTGATGCTGGAGTTCAAATTATTGCTGAAAAACGCCATTTCCTGCAAACACAAACAAACTCCAATTTCAATTAGTTACTCATGATTATTTAATAATGACTTATTTTATTTTATTTATATTATATTCCTTTTTCTTCTTAGTGAATGGAAGGAAAACATGGTCCCACCGGGCGTGCCAGATCCTGTGCGACCCTTTTTCGCGCCTCTCCTCACTCAGGAAAAGAATCTAGTGAGAACGACGGAAGAAGGACACGGTACCACCCTCAGATGTATATTTATGTATTTATTTTTAGGATTATACATCCAAAGGCTTTTTTTTTAGTGATTGTGGGAACTTTATTGTTCCAGTGAGCGCAAGCCCTCACTGTTAATTACCCTGGGTTATGAACCCTAAGAACCTTCGATGCTAAGAAGAAAGAATTAGAATATAAATAAAATCAATTAAATAGATCATTTTGAGTAACGAGAACTAATCAACAACGATTATCCTTAGTTTTGTTATTTTAATGAACCTGTGTGGTAGCTCAGACCATAATATGAGACTGGTGAATCTGGGTGTTCTTTTACCTTATAGATTCAATTATCAGAAGATGGTGAATTTGGTCCACTTAATTATCTTACTGATCTTCTAAATCATGAGACCATATGAGTTTATAATTTAGGATGTTTTAACTTTGAGCGTTTTGGGCTTTGTTAGGTTTGATTTATTGGGAACATGTGAGATTTGGGTCACTTAAGCTGTCTTACCAATCTTCAGATTATGAAACTATGCTAGCTCATAATCCAGGCAATGTAAACCTGAGCGTTTTGGGCTTTATTAGGTTTAATTATCAGAAAAATGGGTGAGATTTGGATCACTTAGTCATTTAACTGATCTTCTAAATTGTAAAGTCTGAAGCGCTATGCCAACCTACAATCTAGGTATTGAAATCTGAGCGTTTTGGGCTTTATTAGATTTTCTTATCGAAAACTGGTGAGATTTGAGTCACTTAATAGTTTTTACTTGATCTTCCAAATTATGAAGTTTGACGCTTGTCAACTTATAATCTAGGTAATAAACCCGAGTTTCACGTACTTTATTAGATTTATTTATTATAAGAACGGGTGAGATTTAATCATTTAATCATCCTAAATGAATTTTAAATATTTTTGCTAGTTTATAATCTAAAGAGTTGAATTTAATATTTAACTTTTATCATTTAGAAATATATTTATAATTTATTCCATTTGTTTCATTTATTTGAAATGGGAATTCCATTTTCATTTATAAGTGAATTTTGAATTATTTCGTTTATTTTATTTATTTGAAAAGATCATTTTATTTTATTTATATTTAAAGTAATTTTAAAATTATTTATGATTCTATTTTTTTACTTATTATTTTTATGTTATTAATTTTATTTTAAAGGCATGAGACTCATTTTTAAAGAAGAATTAACATTTATATTAAAAAATATTTTTACATATTAAGATAATTATTATGTATTATTTTTATCATGTTTTTATGAATTTTAAGAAAAGTAAATGAAATTACTTAACCAAAGATAAATTTTATATCTTTTATTATTAACGAGAGAGAATATTATATATTTATTTATTATTAAGAAGGAATATTTATTTAAAGTTTATTTATGACTCGTTGATTATTAATTCAAGAAAAGAGTAACTTATTTTATTTTATTTTCGATTTTATGAAATATATATATTTTAATTTTTTTTTTAAAATGTTATACAAAATATAAATGATTTAGAAATAAATTTTACTCAATTTGAACCTTGGGAAATCCTTGAAATAATTTTATTTTATTTATATTATGTTTATTTACAGATTTTTTTTTATTTTTGGGCCTTTTATTTTATTTTTTTATTTTGCGTTACGGGCTAGACCATTTTTCCTCTTTCTTGGGCCAAATTCTTTTATTTCTAATGGGTTGGAACTTTATTCCCTTAGCAGGGCTGGATTATTATCCTTTTTCCGTTCATTGGTCCGATTATTTTACTAGGCCGAATTAATTTCTGGACCGAATTAATCCCCTCTCATTATTTCTTTTTTTTTTGCTGAAGAAGCCTAATGATATTTCCTCCATTCTTCTTTTTTTATGCAATGTCGAAGAAAGCCCATCAGAAAAGAAAATTAATGTTATTCTTATTCTCCCTCATCTCCAATACCAATTTAATTTCATCTTTAATGATTAATTAACACATTTAAACAATAAGCTTAAAAGTTTAACTTTTTATGTGGTGTTGACTTGGTACTATTTTGACACAAACTTAATATTGATTTTTTTAGGGGTAAACAAAGAGCCACCCACCAAAGCAGGTCGTGAACACTTTGAGAATTGAAGAGCCTGCTTTGGTGCATTCAAACTTAGCACTTATTCTTACTTTGTAAAGGTTTTCGAATTGAATTTTCTTGTGAATGATGTTTCCCTTTGGACCCCTTCATCTGAAGAGGTTTCAGCTTTATTTCTTCATCCCAAGGATCTCGGATTTACTTACTCCAATAAGGTTGTCTTTGACAAAAGATACAGGACTCAGGACGTTTTGAGTCTGAAGCGCTTTGCCAACTCACATCGGGACTCGCAATTATCGAAGACGGGGCCGAGCTTTGTGCGTCTTATCCGGCCTTCTAGGTCATTAGCTTGAAGCGTTCTGTAGGCTTTTGGACTTAGGTCTCCAACTCCTTACTGAAGCAATCTTCAATTAGAGTCTCGTTTGAAGAGGTTTCGGCTTGAATTCTTCATCTGGTGGGATCTTCAATGGAGTACATTCGTTCCAAGAAGTTTCAACCCTGATTTTTTTCTTTGTAGAAGTTTTGAATTTAATTTCTTTTCTGAAAGGTCTCTGCTCAGATGCCTTCATCTAAAGAAACTATTGCTTCACTTCTTCATCCACAGGGAATCTCAGATTTCGCCTTCAATGCATCATTTGGCTGAAGATGTTACAACTTGAGGCCTCTCGTCATGTTGGGATCTTCGACAAAGCATCTTCGCTTCAAGTGATTTCAACCCTAACTTCTTTTCCTTTCGACTTATACTTAGTGTGTTTTTCTTCTCGGTGGCTTGTTTACCCGATATCCTTTCAATGGGGCTTCGTACCTCGATTTTTCATCGGGAGATTATGCCCTTGCCTGATCTTTAATGAACTTTTGCTTTCACCTTTCTTTATTTCTGGTAGGCTTGTATGCTTGTTGTTTGCTTGCTCGCATATGTTGTTCAATCAGCGTTTCTTCTGATTAGCATTTTTGACACAGCTTCACGGCGGGACCATAGTATTTAAGGATACCAATCCTACCTGTATTGACCTCTAGGCCAGGTACAGAGTGAACCCGTTTATCCTTTTATTACTGACGGATAAACTTGTCAGTATCAATTGTATTATGGATTCAATTGATAACACCATTTTGTGGATACTTCATGTATATATCATTTAAAAGTGGAAGCTCACACACTCTCCCCTCATTTGTGCACTTTTGCGTGCTAAAGTGGAAACTCACCATCGCTCGTCTCCTCTTATTTTATTTTGTGGAAGTGTGGTGCTTTTACGGATGAATGCACCCAACCTGCTTTGTATGACACTCTTGGTGTCGGGGACAAAGATGACAACCCCTTTTCAGAAAATATATATTTTTATTTTTATAAAATATAGTTTCTTTTATTATTTTTATTTAATTAAAATATTTTTATGTGTTTTATGGAGGAATATTATTTATTATTAATATATACGAAATTTTTTATTTTTTATGCCCTCAGAAGTGACTATGGATAGCCACCAATCTGCTTGACCTATCCCTTGGTTTTCACCGCAGCGACCATGATGAGCGGCTTTCCTCATTGGGCGATACGAGATAGTTTAAGGGACAAGCGCAAACCCTGTCTATTTTTATATTTATTACGGATCAAATAGACAAACCCAGTGGTGTTCGTATTATGGGCCCAAACACCCTAGCCACCTTCTCGGCTTTCCATTGTGTGGTTTCGCCTTGGATTCAAACTAAGTTTAGCTTGACCTTCGCGGCTTTCCGATTTGGGGTTTTAGCCTTGAATTTTGACTAACCTCAGTTTGATTATGGAGGTTTTCCATTTTCTTGGTTTTAACCTCGTACCTATATTGGGTTTGTTTTGTTTTTTGACAGCTTTCCTATTTGGGGTTTTAGCTATGCACCTTTGTTAGGTTATGACCTTGATACTCATGCCCTTTTATTTTGTCTGACTTGTCGGCCATCTATTTAGACTTGCTTCGAGCCGCTTCTGAGACTTGTCAAAGTCTTTATTCAACTTTATTATTGCGAAGGTTTTAGTCGGGTCCGTTTTCATGTTTTGCGCGCCGGACTCGTTTCGGCGGTGCAGGGGCGTCGTCGTCCGTTTTCATGTTTTGCGCGCCGGACACGTTTTCGGCGGTATGGGCGTCTTTTTGCGTCGGGTCGTTTTCATGTTTTCCGTTTTCATGTTTTGCGCCGGGACTCGTTTTCGGCGGTGCGACGTCGTCGGGTCCGTTTTCATGTTTTGCGCGCCGGACTCGTTTCGGCGGTGCGAGGGCGTCGGGTCCGTTTTCATGTTTTTCGCGCCGGACACGTTTTGGGCGTTGCGGGTCGTCGGGTCCGTTTTCATGTTTTGCGCGCCGGACTCGTTTTCGGCGGTGCGAGGCGTCGTCGGTCCGTTTTCATGTTTTGCGCGCCGGACACGTTTTGGCGTTGCGGGTCGTCGGGTCCGTTTTCATGTTTTGCGCGCCGGACTCGTTTTCGGCGGTGCGAGTCGTCGGGTCCGTTTTCATGTTTTGCGCGCCGGACTCGTTTTCGGCGGTGCGAGGCGTCGGGTCCGTTTTCAAGTTTTTCGCGCCGGACACGTTTTGGGCGTTGCGGAGTCGTCGGGTCCGTTTTCATGTTTTGCGCGCCGGACTCGTTTTCGGCGGTGCGAGGTGCGTCGGGTCCGTTTTCATGTTTTGCGCGCCGGACTCGTTTCGGCGGTGCGGGGCGTCGGTCCGTTTTCAACGGTTTGCGCGCCGGACACGTTTCGGCGGCGCGGGTCGTCGGGTCCGTTTTCATGTTTTGCGCGCCGGACACGTTTTCGGCGGTGCGGGCGTCGGGTCCGTTTTCATGTTTTGCGCGCCGGACTCGTTTCGGCGGTGCGGGGCGTCGGGTCCGTTTTCATGTTTTGCGCGCCGGACTCGTTTTGGCGGTGCGGGGTCGTCGGGTCCGTTTTCATGTTTTGCGCGCCGGACTCGTTTTCGGCGTGCACAGGGCGTCGGGTCCGTTTTCATGTTTTGCGCGCCGGACTCGTTTCGGCGGTGCGAGGTCGTCGGGTCCGTTTTCATGTTTTGCGCGCCGGACTCGTTTCGGCGGTGCGAGGGGCGTCCTTTCCGTTTTCATGTTTTGTGCGCCGGACACGTTTTCGGCGGTGCGGGTCGTCGGGTCCGTTTTCATGTTTTGCGCGCCGGACTCGTTTTCGGCGGTGCGAGGGTCGTCGGGTCCCGTTTTCATGTTTTGCGCGCCGGACTCGTTTTGGCGGTGCGGGGCGTCGGGTCCGTTTTCATGTTTTGCGCGCCGGACTCGTTTTTCGGCGGTGCGGGTCGTCGGGTCCCGTTTTCATGTTTTGCGCGCCGGACTCGTTTTTGGCGGTGCAGGGGCGTCGGTCCGTTTTCATGTTTTGCGCGCCGGACTCGTTTACGGCGGTGCGAGGTCGTCGGGTCCGTTTTCATGTTTTGCGCGCCGGACTCGTTTTCGGCGGTGCGAGGCGTCGGGTCCCGTTTTCATGTTTTGCGCGCCGGACTCGTTTCGGCGGTGCGGGGCGTCGGGTCCGTTTTCATGTTTTGCGCGCCGGACTCGTTTCGGCGGTGCAGGGCGTCTGGTCCCGTTTTCATGTTTTGCGCGCCGGACTCGTTTTTCGGCGGTGCGAGGGTCGTCGGGTCCGTTTTCATGTTTTGCGCGCCGGACTCGTTTCGGCGGTGCGGGGGCGTCGGGTCCGTTTTCATGTTTTTCGCGCCGGACACGTTTTCGGCGTTGCGGGGTCGTCGGGTCCGTTTTCATGTTTTGCGCGCCGGACTCGTTTTCGGCGGTGCGGGGCGTCGGGTCCGTTTTCATGTTTTGCGCGCCGGACTCGTTTTGGGCGGTGCGGGGCGTCGGTCCGTTTTCATGTTTTGCGCGCCGGACACGTTTTGGGCGGTGCGGGTCGTCGGGTCCGTTTTCATGTTTTGCGCGCCGGACTCGTTTCGGCGGTGCGGGCGTCGGGTCCGTTTTCATGTTTTGCGCGCCGGACTCGTTTTCGGCGGTGCAGAGGGCGTCTGTCCGTTTTCGAGTTTTGCGCGCCGGACACGTTTTGGGCGTTGCGAGGTCGTCGGGTCCGTTTTCATGTTTTGCGCGCCGGACTCGTTTTCGGCGGTGCGGGTCGTCGGGTCCCGTTTTCATGTTTTGCGCGCCGGACTCGTTTTCGGCGGTGCAGGGGCGTCGGGTCCGTTTTCAAGTTTTTCGCGCCGGACTCGTTTTCGGCGGTGCGAGGTCGTCGGGTCCGTTTTCATGTTTTGCGCGCCGGACTCGTTTCGGCGGTGCGGGTCGGGTCCGTTTTTCATGTTTTGCGCGCCGGACTCGTTTTCGGGCGGTGCGGGGCGTCTTGTCCGTTTTCATGTTTTGCGCGCCGGACACGTTTTCGGCGGTCGCGGGTCGTCGGGTCCGTTTTCATGTTTTGCGCGCCGGACTCGTTTTCGGCGGTGCAGAGTCGTCGGGTCCGTTTTCATGTTTTGCGCGCCGGACTCGTTTTCGGCGTATCGAGGCGTCGGGTCCGTTTTCAAGTTTTGCGCGCCGGACACGTTTCGGCGGTGCGGGGCGTCGTCGGGTCCGTTTTCATGTTTTGCGCGCCGGACTCGTTTTGGGCGGTGCGAGGCGTCCTTTCCGTTTTCAAGTTTTGCGCGCCGGACACGTTTTGGGCGGTGCGGGTCGTCGGGTCCGTTTTCATGTTTTGCGCGCCGGACTCGTTTTCGGCGATGCGGGCGTCGGGTCCGTTTTCATGTTTTGCGCGCGGACTCGTTTTCGGCGGTGCGAGGTCGTCGGGTCCGTTTTCATGTTTTGCGCGCGCGTTTTCGGCGTTTGTCGTCCGTTTTCATGTTTTGCGCGCCGGACACGTTTTCGGCGGTGCGGGGCGTCTGTCCGTTTTCATGTTTTGCGCGCCGGACACGTTTTTGGCGGTGCGAGGTCGTCGGGTCCGTTTTCATGTTTTGCGCGCCGGACTCGTTTCGGCGGTGCAGAGGCGTCGGGTCCGTTTTCATGTTTTGCGCGCCGGACTCGTTTTGGGCGGTGCGGGTCGTCGGGTCCCGTTTTCATGTTTTGCGCGCCGGACTCGTTTTCGGCGGTGCGGGGCGTCTCGTCCGTTTTTCGAGTTTTGCGCCGGGACACGTTTTGGGCGTTGCGGAGTCGTCGGGTCCCGTTTTCATGTTTTGCGCGCCGGACTCGTTTTCGGCGGTGCGAGGTCGTCGGGTCCGTTTTCATGTTTTGCGCGCCGGACTCGTTTCGGCGGTGCGAGGTCGGCGGGTCCGTTTTCAAGTTTTGCGCGCCGGACACGTTTTCGGCGGTGCGGGGTCGTCGTCGGGTCCGTTTTCATGTTTTGCGCGCCGGACTCGTTTCGGCGGTGCGAGGGCGTCGGGTCCGTTTTCATGTTTTGCGCGCCGGACTCGTTTTCGGCGTGCGGGGCGTCGGTCCGTTTTCAAGTTTTGCGCGCCGGACTCGTTTTCGGCGGTGCGGGTCGTCGGGTCCGTTTTCATGTTTTGCGCGCCGGACTCGTTTTCGGCGATGCGGGGTCGTCGGGTCCGTTTTCATGTTTTGCGCGCCGGACTCGTTTTCGGCGGTGCGAGGGCGTCGGGTCCGTTTTCATGTTTTGCGCGCCGGACTCGTTTTCGGCGGTGCGGGTCGTCGGGTCCGTTTTCATGTTTTGCGCGCCGGACTCGTTTCGGCGGTGCGGGGTCGTCGGGTCCGTTTTCATGTTTTGCGCGCCGGACTCGTTTCGGCGGTGCGGGGCGTCGGGTCCGTTTTCAAGTTTTGCGCGCCGGACACGTTTTCGGCGGTGCGAGGTCGTCGGGTCCCGTTTTCATGTTTTGCGCGCCGGACTCGTTTTCGGCGGTGCAGGGGCGTCGGGTCCGTTTTCATGTTTTGCGCGCCGGACTCGTTTTCGCGGTGCGAGGTCGTCGGGTCCGTTTTCATGTTTTGCGCGCCGGACTCGTTTCGGCGGTGCGGGCGTCGTCTTTCCGTTTTCATGTTTTGCGCGCCGGACTTGTTTTGGCGGTGCGGGCGTCGTCGGGTCCGTTTTCATGTTTTGCGCGCCGGACTCGTTTCGGCGGTGCAGGGCGTCGGTCCGTTTTCATGTTTGCGCGCCGGACACGTTTTGGGCGGTGCGGGTCGTCGGGTCCGTTTTCATGTTTTGCGCGCCGGACTCGTTTCGGCGGTGCGGGGTCCATTCCGTTTTCAAGTTTTGCGCGCCGGACTCGTTTTCGGCGGTGCGAGGTCGTCGGGTCCCGTTTTCATGTTTTGCTTGCGCCGGACTCGTTTTCGGCGGTGCGAGGGCGTCTCGTCCGTTTTCGAGTTTTGCGCGCCGGACACGTTTTGGGCGTTGCGAGGTCGTCGGGTCCGTTTTCATGTTTTGCGCGCCGGACTCGTTTCGGCGGTGCGAGGAGTCGTCGGGTCCGTTTTCATGTTTTGCGCGCCGGACTCGTTTTCGGCGGTGCGCAGAGGCGTCGTCGTTTCCGTTTTCAAGTTTTGCGCGCCGGACACGTTTTTCGGCGTTGCGGAGTCGTCGGGTCCGTTTTCATGTTTTGCGCGCCGGACTCGTTTTCGGCGGTGCGCAGGGTCGTCGGGTCCGTTTTCATGTTTTGCGCGCCGGACTCGTTTTCGGCGGTGCGAGGGCGTCGGGTCCGTTTTCATGTTTTGCGCGCCGGACACGTTTTCGGCGGTGCGCGAGTCGTCGGGTCCGTTTTCATGTTTTGCGCGCCGGACTCGTTTCGGCGATGCGAGGCGTCGGGTCCGTTTTCATGTTTTGCGCGCCGGACTCGTTTTGGCGATGCGGGGCGTCGGGTCCGTTTTCATGTTTTGCGCGCCGGACTCGTTTTGGCGGTGCGAGGCGTCGGGTCCGTTTTCATGTTTTGCGCGCCGGACTCGTTTCGGCGGTGCGAGGGGCGTCGGGTCCGTTTTCATGTTTTGCGCGCCGGACTCGTTTTCGGCGGTGCGGGGCGTCGGGTCCGTTTTCAAGTTTTGCGCGCCGGACTCGTTTCGGCGGTGCGGGGGTCGTCGGGTCCGTTTTCATGTTTTGCGCGCCGGACTCGTTTCGGCGGTGCAGGGGCGTCGGGTCCGTTTTCATGTTTTGCGCGCCGGACTCGTTTTGGCGGTGCGGGGTCGTCGGGTCCGTTTTCATGTTTTGCGCGCCGGACTCGTTTTCGGCGGTGCGGGGTCGTCGGGTCCGTTTTCATGTTTTGCGCGCCGGACTCGTTTTGGCGGTGCAGGGTCGTCGGGTCCGTTTTCATGTTTTGCGCGCCGGACTCGTTTCGGCGGTGCGGGGTCGTCGGGTCCGTTTTCATGTTTTGCGCGCCGGACTCGTTTCGGCGGTGCGGGGCGTCGGGTCCGTTTTCATGTTTTGCGCGCCGGACTCGTTTTTACGGCGGTGCGAGGTCGTCGTCGGGTCCGTTTTCATGTTTTGCGCGCCGGACTCGTTTTCGGCGGTGCGGTGCGAGGGCGTCGGGTCCGTTTTCAGTTTTTGCGCGCCCGGACTCGTTTTGGCGGTGCGAGGTCGTCGGGTCCGTTTTCATGTTTTGCGCGCCGGACTCGTTTTCGGCGGTGCGGGCGTCGGGTCCGTTTTCATGTTTTGCGCGCCGGACTCGTTTTCGGCGGTGCGGAGGTCGTCGGGTCCCGTTTTCATGTTTTGCGCGCCGGACTCGTTTTCGGCGGTGCAGAGGGCGTCGGGTCCGTTTTCATGTTTTGCGCGCCGGACTCGTTTTGGCGGTGCGCGAGCGTCGGTCCGTTTTCATGTTTTGCGCGCCGGACACGTTTTGGCGGTGCGGGGCGTCGGGTCCGTTTTCATGTTTTGCGCGCCGGACTCGTTTTCGGCGGTGCAGGGGCGTCGGGTCCGTTTTCATGTTTTGCGCGCCGGACTCGTTTTCGGCGGTGCGAGGCGTCTGTCCGTTTTCATGTTTTGCGCGCCGGACACGTTTTGGCGTTGCGAGGCGTCGGGTCCGTTTTCATGTTTTGCGCGCCGGACTCGTTTCGGCGGTGCGAGGCGTCGGGTCCGTTTTCATGTTTTGCGCGCCGGACTCGTTTTCGGCGGCGGTGCGGGGGCGTCGGGTCCGTTTTCATGTTTTGCGCGCCGGACACGTTTTGGGCGGTGCGAGGTCGTCGGGTCCGTTTTCATGTTTTGCGCGCCGGACTCGTTTCGGCGGTGCGAGGGCGTCGGGTCCGTTTTCATGTTTTGCGCGCCGGACTCGTTTTCGGCGGTGCGGGCGTCTTGTCCGTTTTCATGTTTTGCGCGCCGGACACGTTTTCGGCGGTGCGGGGTCGTCGGGTCCCGTTTTCATGTTTTGCGCGCCGGACTCGTTTTCGGCGGTGCGGGGTCGTCGGGTCCGTTTTCATGTTTTGCGCGCCGGACTCGTTTTCGGCGGTGCGAGGGCGTCGGGTCCGTTTTCAAGTTTTGCGCGCCGGACACGTTTTCGGGCGGTGCGAGGTCGTCGGGTCCGTTTTCATGTTTTGCGCGCCGGACTCGTTTTGGCGGTGCAGAGGCGTCGTCGGGTCCGTTTTCAAGTTTTGCGCGCCGGACACGTTTTGGGCGGTGCGGGTCGTCGGGTCCGTTTTCATGTTTTGCGCGCCGGACTCGTTTCGGCGGTGCGGGGTCGTCGGGTCCGTTTTCATGTTTTGCGCGCCGGACTCGTTTCGGCGGTGCGGGGCGTCGGGTCCGTTTTCATTTTTGCGCGCCGGACTCGTTTCGGCGGTGCGTTTCGGTCCGTTTTCATGTTTTGCGCGCCGGACTCGTTTTCGGCGGTGCGAGGGCGTTCGGTCCGTTTTCATGTTTTGCGCGCCGGACTCGTTTTCGGCGGTGCGGGTCGTCGGGTCCGTTTTCATGTTTTGCGCGCCGGACTTTTTCGGCGGTGCAGGGCGTCGTCGGTCCGTTTTCAGTTTTGCGCGCCGGACTCGTTTTGGCGTTGCGGGTCGTCGGGTCCCGTTTTCATGTTTTGCGCGCCGGACTCGTTTTCGGCGGTGCGGGCGTCTCGTCCGTTTTCATGTTTTGCGCGCCGGACACGTTTTGGGCGGTGCGAGGTCGTCGGGTCCCGTTTTCATGTTTTGCGCGCCGGACTCGTTTTCGGCGGTGCGGGTCGTCGGGTCCGTTTTCATGTTTTGCGCGCCGGACTCGTTTCGGCGGTGCGAGGGCGTCGGGTCCGTTTTCATGTTTTGCGCCGGGACTCGTTTCGGCGGTGCGAGGTCGTCGGGTCCCGTTTTCATGTTTTGCGCGCCGGACTCGTTTCGGCGGTGCGAGGCGTCGGGTCCCGTTTTCATGTTTTGCGCGCCGGACTCGTTTTCGGCGTTACGGGGCGTCGGTCCGTTTTCAAGTTTTGCGCGCCGGACTCGTTTCGGCGGTGCGAGGCGTCGGGTCCGTTTTCATGTTTTGCGCGCCGGACTCGTTTTCGGCGGTGCAGGGGCGTCGGTCCCGTTTTCATTTTGCGCGCCGGACACGTTTTGGGCGTTGCGAGGTCGTCGGGTCCGTTTTCATGTTTTGCGCGCCGGACTCGTTTCGGCGGTGCGAGGTCGTCGGGTCCGTTTTCATGTTTTGCGCGCCGGACTCGTTTTGGCGGTGCGCGGGCGTCGGGTCCGTTTTCATGTTTTTGCGCGCCGGACTCGTTTCGGCGGTGCGAGGGCGTCGGGTCCGTTTTCATGTTTTTGCGCGCCGGACTCGTTTTGGGCGTCTGCGGGTCGTCGGGTCCGTTTTCATGTTTTGCGCGCCGGACTCGTTTTCGGCGGTGCGGGCGTCGTCGGGTCCGTTTTCATGTTTTGCGCGCCGGACTCGTTTTCGGGCGGTGCGAGGCGTCGGGTCCGTTTTTTTCATGTTTTGCGCGCCGGACTCGTTTTTCGGCGGTGCGGGGGTCGTCGGGTCCGTTTTCATGTTTTGCGCGCCGGACTCGTTTCGGCGGTGCGAGGGCGTCGGGTTCCGTTTTCAAGTTTTTGCGCCGGACTCGTTTTGGCGGCGGTGCGAGGTCGTCGGGTCCCGTTTTCATGTTTTGCGCGCCGGACTCGTTTCGGCGGTGCGAGGCGTCGGGTCCGTTTTCATGTTTTGCGCGCCGGACTCGTTTTGGCGTGCGAGGCGTCGGTCCGTTTTCATGTTTTGCGCGCCGGACACGTTTTGGCGGTGCGGGGAGTCGTCGGGTCCGTTTTCATGTTTTGCGCGCCGGACTCGTTTCGGCGGTGCGGGGCGTCGGGTCCGTTTTCATGTTTTGCGCGCCGGACTCGTTTCGGCGGTGCGTGCGGGTCCGTTCCGTTTTCATGTTTTGCGCGCCGGACACGTTTTCGGCGGTGCGAAGGTCGTCGGGTCCGTTTTCATGTTTTGCGCGCCGGACTCGTTTTTGGCGGTGCAGGGCGTCGGGTCCGTTTTTAAGTTTTTGCGCGCCGGACACGTTTTGGCGGTGCGGGTCGTCGGGTCCCGTTTTCATGTTTTGCGCGCCGGACTCGTTTTCGGCGTTTTTGCGGTGCGGCGTCGGGTCCCGTTTTCAAGTTTTGCGCGCCGGACTCGTTTTCGGCGGTGCGGGTCGTCGGGTCCGTTTTCATGTTTTGCGCGCCGGACTCGTTTTTCGGCGGTGCGGGCGTCGGTCCGTTTTCATGTTTTGCGCGCCGGACACGTTTTGGCGGTCTGCGGGTCGTCGGGTCCCGTTTTCATGTTTTGCGCGCCGGACTCGTTTCGGCGGTGCGGAGTCGTCGGGTCCGTTTTCATGTTTTGCGCGCCGGACTCGTTTTCGGCGGTGCAGAGGGCGTCGGGTCCGTTTTCATGTTTTGCGCGCCGGACACGTTTTGGCGGTGCGGGTCGTCGGGTCCGTTTTCATGTTTTGCGCGCCGGACTCGTTTTCGGCGGTGCGGTGCGGTCGTCGGGTCCGTTTTCATGTTTTGCGCGCCGGGACTCGTTTCGGCGGTGCGAGGTCGTCGGGTCCGTTTTCATGTTTTGCGCGCCGGACTCGTTTCGGCGGTGCGGGCGTCGGTCCGTTTTCATGTTTGCGCGCCGGACACGTTTTGGCGTTGCGGGTCGTCGGGTCCCGTTTTCATGTTTTGCGCGCCGGACTCGTTTTCGGCGGTGCGAGTCGTCGGGTCCGTTTTCATGTTTTGCGCGCCGGACTCGTTTTCGGCGGTGCGGGCGTCGGGTCCGTTTTCAAGTTTTGCGCGCCGGACACGTTTTGGCGGTGCGGAGTCGTCGGGTCCGTTTTCATGTTTTGCGCGCCGGACTCGTTTTTCGGCGGTGCGAGGGCGTCGGGTCCGTTTTCATGTTTTGCGCGCCGGACTCGTTTTCGGCGGTGCAGGGGCGTCGGGTCCGTTTTCATGTTTTGCGCGCCGGACTCGTTTTCGGCGGTGCGGGGCGTCGGGTCCGTTTTCATGTTTTGCGCGCCGGACTCGTTTCGGCGGTGCGAGGCGTCGGTCCGTTTTCATGTTTTGCGCGCCGGACACGTTTTGGGCGTGCGGGTCGTCGGGTCCGTTTTCATGTTTTGCGCGCCGGACTCGTTTCGGCGGTGCGAGGCGTCGGGTCCGTTTTCATGTTTTGCGCGCCGGACTCGTTTTCGGCGGTGCGGGCGTCGTCGGGTCCCGTTTTCATGTTTTGCGCGCCGGACTCGTTTTCGGCGGTGCGGGGGCGTCGGGTCCGTTTTCATGTTTTGCGCGCCGGACTCGTTTTCGGCGGTGCGGGGGCGTCGGGTCCGTTTTCATGTTTTGCGCGCCGGACTCGTTTTTCGGCGGTGCGGGGCGTCGGGTCCGTTTTCATGTTTTGCGCGCCGGACACGTTTTGGCGGTGCGGGTCGTCGGGTCCGTTTTCATGTTTTGCGCGCCGGACTCGTTTTCGGCGGTGCAGAGGCGTCGGGTCCGTTTTCATGTTTTGCGCGCCGGACTCGTTTTCGGCGGTGCGGGTCGTCGGGTCCGTTTTCATGTTTTGCGCGCCGGACACGTTTTCGGCGGTGCGGGTCGTCGGGTCCCGTTTTCATGTTTTGCGCGCCGGACTCGTTTTCGGCGGTGCGAGGGCGTCGGGTCCGTTTTCATGTTTTGCGCGCCGGACTTTTCGGCGGTGCGGGGTCGTCGGGTCCGTTTTCATGTTTTGCGCGCCGGACTCGTTTTCGGCGGTGCGAGGCGTCTCCGTTTTCATGTTTTGCGCGCCGGACACGTTTCGGCGGTGCGGGGCGTCGGGTCCGTTTTCATGTTTTGCGCGCCGGACTCGTTTTTCGGCGGTGCGAGGCGTCGGGTCCGTTTTCATGTTTTGCGCGCCGGACTCGTTTCGGCGGTGCGAGGGTCGTCGGGTCCGTTTTCATGTTTTGCGCGCCGGACTCGTTTTCGGCGGTGCGGGCGTCGTCGGGTCCCGTTTTCATGTTTTGCGCGCCGGACTCGTTTTCGGCGGTGGTGCGGGGCGTCGGGGTCGTTTTCATGTTTTGCGCGCCGGACTCGTTTTCGGCGGTGCGAGGGTCGTCGGGTCCGTTTTCATGTTTTGCGCGCCGGACTCGTTTCGGCGGTGCAGGGCGTCGGGTCCCGTTTTCATTTTGCGCGCCGGACTCGTTTTGGCGGTGCGGGTCGTCGGGTCCGTTTTCATGTTTTGCGCGCCGGACTCGTTTCGGCGGTGCGGGCGTCGTCGGGTCCGTTTTCATGTTTTGCGCGCCGGACTCGTTTTCGGCGGTGCAGGGCGTCGGGTCCGTTTTCAAGTTTTGCGCGCCGGACTCGTTTTGGGCGGTGCGAGGTCGTCGGGTCCCGTTTTCATGTTTTGCGCGCCGGACTCGTTTTCGGCGGTGCGGGGCGTCGGGTCCGTTTTCATGTTTTGCGCGCCGGACTCGTTTCGGCGGTGCGGGGCGTCGGGTCCGTTTTCATGTTTTGCGCGCCGGACTCGTTTTCGGCGGTGCGAGGCGTCGGGTCCGTTTTCATGTTTTGCGCGCCGGACTCGTTTCGGCGGTGCAGGGGGCGTCGGGTCCGTTTTCATGTTTTTGCGCGCCGGACTCGTTTTCGGCGGTGCGGGGCGTCGGGTCCGTTTTCATGTTTTGCGCGCCGGACTCGTTTTGGCGGTGCGGGGTCGTCGGGTCCGTTTTCATGTTTTGCGCGCCGGACTCGTTTTCGGCGGTGCGAGGGCGTCGGGTCCCGTTTTCATGTTTTGCGCGCCGGACTCGTTTTTGGCGGTGCGGGGGCGTCGGGTCCGTTTTCATGTTTTGCGCGCCGGACTCGTTTTGGCGTGCGAGGTCGTCGGGTCCCGTTTTCATGTTTTGCGCGCCGGACTCGTTTTCGGGCGGTGCGAGGTCGTCGGGTCCCGTTTTCATGTTTTGCGCGCCGGACTCGTTTCGGCGGTGCGAGGGGTCGTCGGGTCCGTTTTCATGTTTTGCGCGCCGGACACGTTTTCGGCGGTGCGGGTCGTCGGGTCCGTTTTCATGTGTTTTTGCGCGCGGACTCGTTTCGGCGGTGCGGGGCGTCGGGTCCGTTTTCATGTTTTGCGCGCCGGACTCGTTTTGGCGGTGCGGGGTCGTCGGGTCCGTTTTCATGTTTTGCGCGCCGGACTCGTTTTCGGCGGTGCGAGGCGTCGGGTCCCGTTTTCATGTTTTGCGCGCCGGACTCGTTTCGGCGGTGCGAGGCGTCGTCGGGTCCGTTTTCATGTTTTGCGCGCCGGACTCGTTTTCGGCGGTGCGGGGCGTCGGGTCCGTTTTCATGTTTTGCGCGCCGGACTCGTTTCGGCGGTGCGGGGCGTCGGGTCCGTTTTCATGTTTTGCGCGCCGGACTCGTTTTGGCGGTGCGGGCGTCGGGTCCCGTTTTCATGTTTTGCGCGCCGGACTCGTTTTGGCGGTGCGGGTCGTCGGGTCCGTTTTCATGTTTTGCGCGCCGGACTCGTTTCGGCGGTGCAGGGGCGTCGGGTCCGTTTTCATGTTTTGCGCGCCGGACTCGTTTCGGCGGTGCGAGGCGTCGGGTCCGTTTTCATGTTTTGCGCGCCGGACTCGTTTTCGGCGGTGCGGTGCGGGTCGTCGGGTCCGTTTTCATGTTTTGCGCGCCGGACTCGTTTTTGGCGGTGCAGGGCGTCGGGTCCGTTTTCATTTTGCGCGCCGGACTCGTTTTCGGCGGTGCGAGGCGTCGGGTCCGTTTTCATGTTTTGCGCGCCGGACTCGTTTCGGCGGTGCGGGGCGTCGGGTCCGTTTTCATGTTTTGCGCGCCGGACTCGTTTTCGGCGGTGCGGGGTCGTCGGGTCCGTTTTCATGTTTTTGCGCGCCGGACTCGTTTTTGGCGGTGCGGGGGCGTCGGGTCCGTTTTTCATGTTTTGCGCGCCGGACTCGTTTTCGGCGGTGCGGGGGCGTCGGGTCCGTTTTCATGTTTTGCGCGCCGGACTCGTTTTCGGCGGTGCGAGTCGTCGGGTCCCGTTTTCATGTTTTGCGCGCCGGACTCGTTTCGGCGGTGCAGGGGCGTCGGGTCCGTTTTCATGTTTGCGCGCCGGACTCGTTTTCGGCGGTGCGGGTCGTCGGGTCCGTTTTCATGTTTTGCGCGCGGGACTCGTTTTCGGCGGTGCGAGGGGCGTCGGTCCGTTTTCATGTTTTGCGCGCCGGACTCGTTTTCGGCGGTGCGAGGTCGTCGGGTCCGTTTTCATGTTTTGCGCGCCGGACTCGTTTTCGGCGGTGCGGGCGTCGGGTCCGTTTTCATGTTTTGCGCGCCGGACTCGTTTTGGCGGTGCGGGTCGTCGGGTCCGTTTTCATGTTTTGCGCGCCGGACTCGTTTCGGCGGTGCGGAGGGGCGTCGGGTCCGTTTTCATGTTTTGCGCGCCGGACTCGTTTCGGCGGTGCGGGGCGTCGGGTCCGTTTTCATGTTTTGCGCGCCGGACTCGTTTTGGCGGTGCGGGTCGTCGGGTCCGTTTTCATGTTTTGCGCGCCGGACTCGTTTTCGGCGGTGCGAGGGCGTCGGGTCCGTTTTCATGTTTTGCGCGCCGGACTTTCGTTTTCGGCGGTGCGGGTCGTCGGGTCCGTTTTCATGTTTTGCGCGCCGGACTCGTTTTCGGCGGTGCGGAGGTCGTCGGGTCCGTTTTCATGTTTTGCGCGCCGGACTCGTTTTCGGCGGTGCGAGGCGTCGTCGGGTCCCGTTTTCATGTTTTGCGCGCCGGACTCGTTTTCGGCGGTGCGAGGGCGTCGGGTCCGTTTTCATGTTTTGCGCGCCGGACTCGTTTTGGCGATGCAGAGGCGTCGGGTCCGTTTTCATGTTTTGCGCGCCGGACTCGTTTTCGGCGGTGCGGGCGTCGGGTCCCGTTTTCATGTTTTGCGCGCCGGACTCGTTTCGGCGGTGCGGGCGTCGGGTCCGTTTTCATGTTTTGCGCGCCGGACTCGTTTTGGCGGTGCGGGGCGTCGGGTCCCGTTTTCATGTTTTGCGCGCCGGACTCGTTTTCGGCGGTGCGGGGTCGTCGGGTCCGTTTTCATGTTTTGCGCGCCGGACTCGTTTCGGCGGTGCGGGGTCGTCGGGTCCGTTTTCATGTTTTGCGCGCCGGACTCGTTTTTCGGCGGTGCGGGGCGTCGGGTCCGTTTTCATGTTTTGCGCGCCGGACTCGTTTTCGGCGGTGCGAGGCGTCGGGTCCGTTTTCATGTTTTGCGCCGGACTCGTTTTCGGCGGTGCGGGGGCGTCGGGTCCGTTTTCATGTTTTGCGCGCCGGACTCGTTTTCGGCGGTGCGGGGCGTCGGGTCCGTTTTCATGTTTTGCGCGCCGGACTCGTTTTCGGCGGTGCGAGGCGTCGGGTCCGTTTTCATGTTTTGCGCGCCGGACTCGTTTCGGCGGTGCGGGGTCGTCGGGTCCGTTTTCATGTTTTGCGCGCCGGACTCGTTTCGGCGGTGCAGAGCGTCGGGTCCGTTTTCATGTTTTGCGCGCCGGACTCGTTTTCGGCGGTGCGAGGCGTCGGGTCCGTTTTCATGTTTTGCGCGCCGGACTCGTTTTCGGCGGTGCAGGGTCGGTCGTCGGGTCCGTTTTCATGTTTTGCGCGCCGGACTCGTTTTTCGGCGGTGCGGGGTCGGGTCCGTTTTCATGTTTTGCGCGCCGGACTCGTTTTCGGCGTGCAGGGGCGTCGTCGGTCCGTTTTCATTTTGCGCGCCGGACTCGTTTTGGCGTGCGGGGCGTCGGGTCCGTTTTCATGTTTTGCGCGCCGGACTCGTTTTCGGCGGTGCGGGGCGTCGTCGGTCCGTTTTCATGTTTTTGCGCGCCGGACTCGTTTCGGCGGTGCGGGTCGTCGGGTCCGTTTTCATGTTTTGCGCGCCGGACTCGTTTCGGCGGTGCGGGGCGTCGGGTCCGTTTTCATGTTTTTCGCGCCGGACTCGTTTTCGGCGGTGCGAGGTCGTCGGGTCCGTTTTCATGTTTTGCGCGCCGGACTCGTTTTCGGCGGTGCGGGGCGTCGGGTCCGTTTTCATGTTTTGCGCGCCGGACTCGTTTTCGGCGGTGCGGGGTCGTCGGGTCCGTTTTCATGTTTTGCGCGCCGGACTCGTTTCGGCGGTGCGGGGGCGTCGGGTCCGTTTTCATGTTTTGCGCGCCGGGACTCGTTTTCGGCGGTGCGAGGTCGTCGGGTCCGTTTTCATGTTTTGCGCGCCGGACTCGTTTCGGCGGTGCGGGGTCGTCGCCGGACTCGTTTCGGCGGTGCGAGGTCGTCGTCCGTTTTCATGTTTGCGCGCCGGACTCGTTTCGGCGGTGCGAGGGCGTCGGGTCCGTTTTCATGTTTTGCGCGCCGGACTCGTTTTCGGCGGTGCGGGGCGTCGGGTCCGTTTTCATGTTTTGCGCGCCGGACTCGTTTTGGGCGTCATGCGGGTCGTCGGGTCCGTTTTCATGTTTTGCGCGCCGGACTCGTTTCGGCGGTGCGGGCGTCGGGTCCGTTTTCATGTTTTGCGCGCCGGACTCGTTTCGGCGGTGCGAGGCGTCGGGTCCGTTTTCATGTTTTGCGCGCCGGACTCGTTTTGGGCGGTGCGGGTCGTCGGGTCCGTTTTCATGTTTTGCGCGCCGGACTCGTTTTCGGCGGTGCGGGGTCGTCGGGTCCGTTTTCATGTTTTGCGCGCCGGACTCGTTTCGGCGGTGCAGGGGCGTCGGGTCCGTTTTCATGTTTTGCGCGCCGGACTCGTTTTCGGCGGTGCGGGGCGTCGGGTCCGTTTTCATGTTTTTTTGCGCGCCGGACTCGTTTTCGCGGTGCAGGGGCGTCGGGTCCGTTTTCATGTTTTGCGCGCCGGACTCGTTTCGGCGGTGCGAGGGCGTCGGGTCCGTTTTCATGTTTTGCGCGCCGGACTCGTTTTGGCGGTGCGAGGGTCGTCGGGTCCGTTTTCATGTTTTGCGCGCCGGACTCGTTTCGGCGGTGCGAGGGGCGTCGGGTCCGTTTTCATGTTTTGCGCGCCGGACTCGTTTTTCGGCGGTGCGGGCGTCGGGTCCGTTTTTTTCATGTTTTGCGCGCCGGACTCGTTTCGGCGGTGCGGGCGTCGGGTCCGTTTTCATGTTTGCGCGCCGGACTCGTTTTCGGCGGTGCGAGGCGTCGTCGGTCCGTTTTCATGTTTTGCGCGCCGGACTCGTTTTCGGCGGTGCGGGGCGTCGGGTCCGTTTTCATGTTTTGCGCGCCGGACTCGTTTCGGCGGTGCGGGTCGTCGGGTCCGTTTTCATGTTTTGCGCGCCGGACTCGTTTCGGCGGTGCGAGGCGTCGGGTCCGTTTTCATGTTTTGCGCGCCGGACTCGTTTTCGGCGGTGCGGGGCGTCGTCGGTCCGTTTTCATGTTTTGCGCGCCGGACTCGTTTTCGGCGGTGCAGGGCGTCGGGTCCGTTTTCATTTTGCGCGCCCGGACTCGTTTTCGGCGGCGTGCGGGGCGTCGGGTCCCGTTTTCATGTTTTGCGCGCCGGACTCGTTTTCGGCGGTGCGAGTCGTCGGGTCCGTTTTTTGTTTTGCGCGCCGGACTCGTTTTCGGCGGTGCGGGGCGTCGGGTCCGTTTTCATGTTTTGCGCGCCGGACTCGTTTCGGCGGTGCGAGGCGTCGGGTCCGTTTTCATGTTTTGCGCGCCGGACTCGTTTCGGCGGTGCGGGGCGTCGGGTCCCGTTTTCATGTTTTGCGCGCCGGACTCGTTTTCGGCGGTGCGAGGCGTCGGGTCCGTTTTCATGTTTTGCGCGCCGGACTCGTTTTCGGCGGTGCGGGGGCGTCGGGTCCGTTTTCATGTTTTGCGCGCCGGACTCGTTTTCGGCGGTGCAGGGGCGTCGGGTCCGTTTTCATGTTTTGCGCGCCGGACTCGTTTCGGCGGTGCGGGGCGTCGTCGGGTCCGTTTTCATGTTTTGCGCGCCGGACTCGTTTCGGCGGTGCAGGGGCGTCGGGTCCCGTTTTCATGTTTTGCGCGCCGGACTCGTTTTTCGGCGGTGCAGGTCGTCGGGTCCGTTTTCATGTTTTGCGCGCCGGACTCGTTTTGGCGGTGCGGGGGTCGTCGGTCCGTTTTCATGTTTTGCGCGCCGGACTCGTTTCGGCGGTGCGGGGGCGTCGGGTCCGTTTTCATGTTTTGCGCGCCGGACTCGTTTTCGGCGGTGCGGTGCGGTCGTCGGGTCCGTTTTCATGTTTTGCGCGCCGGACTCGTTTTCGGCGGTGCGGGGCGTCGGGTCCGTTTTCATGTTTTGCGCGCCGGACTCGTTTTCGGCGGTGCGGGTCGTCGGGTCCGTTTTCATGTTTTGCGCGCCGGACTCGTTTTCGGCGGTGCGGGGTCGTCGGGTCCGTTTTCATGTTTTGCGCGCCGGACTCGTTTTCGGCGGTGCGAGGGCGTCGGGTCCGTTTTCATGTTTTGCGCGCCGGACTCGTTTCGGCGGTGCAGGCGCGTCCCCCGTTTTCATGTTTTGCGCGCCGGACTCGTTTCGGCGGTGCGGGGCGTCGGGTCCGTTTTCATGTTTTGCGCGCCGGACTCGTTTCGGCGGTGCGGGGCGTCGGGTCCGTTTTCATGTTTTGCGCGCCGGGACTCGTTTTGGCGGTGCGGGGCGTCGTCGGGTCCGTTTTCATGTTTTGCGCGCCGGACTCGTTTTCGGCGGTGCGGGGTCGTCGGGTCCGTTTTCATGTTTTGCGCGCCGGACTCGTTTTCGGCGGTGCAGGGGCGTCGGGTCCGTTTTCATGTTTTGCGCGCCGGACTCGTTTTCGGCGGTGCGGGTCGTCGGGTCCGTTTTCATGTTTTGCGCGCCGGACTCGTTTCGGCGGTGCAGAGGGTCGTCGGGTCCGTTTTCATGTTTTGCGCGCCGGACTCGTTTTCGGCGGTGCAGGCGTCGGGTCCGTTTTCATGTTTTGCGCGCCGGACTCGTTTCGGCGGTGCTTGGGGTCGTCGGGTCCGTTTTCATGTTTTGCGCGCCGGACTCGTTTCGGCGGCGGTGCGGGGGCGTCGGGTCCCGTTTTCATTTTTGCGCGCCGGACTCGTTTTCGGCGGTGCGGGGCGTCGGGTCCGTTTTCATGTTTTGCGCGCCCGGGACTCGTTTTTCGGCGGTGCGGGGCGTCGGGTGTCCGTTTTCATGTTTTGCGCGCCGGACTCGTTTCGGCGGTGCGAGGCGTCGGGTCCGTTTTCATGTTTTGCGCGCCGGACTCGTTTTCGGCGGTGTGCAGGGCGTCGGGTCCGTTTTCATGTTTTGCGCGCCGGACTCGTTTCGGCGGTGCAGGGCGTCGGGTCCGTTTTCATGTTTTGCGCGCCGGGACTCGTTTTTGGCGGCGGTGCGGGGCGTCGGGTCCCGTTTTCATGTTTTGCGCGCCGGACTCGTTTCGGCGGTGCAGGGCGTCGGGTCCGTTTTCATGTTTTGCGCGCCGGACTCGTTTTCGGCGGTGCGGGGCGTCGGGTCCGTTTTCATGTTTTGCGCGCCGGACTCGTTTCGGCGGTGCGGGGCGTCGGGTCCCGTTTTCATGTTTTGCGCGCCGGACTCGTTTCGGCGGTGCAGGGGCGTCGGGTCCGTTTTCATGTTTTGCGCGCCGGACTCGTTTTCGGCGGTGCGGGGGTCGGTGCGAGGCGTCGGGTCCGTTTTCATGTTTTGCGCGCCGGACTCGTTTTGGCGGTGCGGGTCGTCGTCGGTCCGTTTTCATGTTTTGCGCGCCGGACTCGTTTTCGGCGGTGCGAGGGGCGTCGGGTCCGTTTTCATGTTTTGCGCGCCGGACTCGTTTTCGGCGGTGCGGGTCGTCGGGTCCGTTTTCATGTTTTGCGCGCCGGACTCGTTTTTCGGCGGTGCGGGGTCGTCGGGTCCGTTTTCATGTTTTGCGCGCCGGACTCGTTTCGGCGGTGCGAGGTCGTCGGGTCCGTTTTCATGTTTTGCGCGCCGGACTCGTTTCGGCGGTGCGGGGCGTCGGGTCCGTTTTCATGTTTTGCGCGCCGGACTCGTTTTCGGCGGTGCGGGGTCGTCGGGTCCGTTTTCATGTTTTGCGCGCCGGACTCGTTTTCGGCGGTGCGGGGTCGTCGGGTCCGTTTTCATGTTTTGCGCGCCGGACTCGTTTTTCGGCGGTGCGAGCGTCGGGTCCGTTTTCATGTTTGCGCGCCGGACTCGTTTTCGGCGGTGCGGGGGCGTCGGGTCCCGTTTTCATGTTTTGCGCGCCGGACTCGTTTCGGCGGTGCGGGTCGTCGGGTCCGTTTTCATGTTTTGCGCGCCGGACTCGTTTTCGCGGTGCAGGGGCGTCGGGTCCGTTTTCATGTTTTTGCGCCGGACTCGTTTTCGGCGGTGCAGGGGCGTCGTCGGGTCCGTTTTCATGTTTTGCGCGCCGGACTCGTTTCGGCGGTGCGGGTCGTCGGGTCCGTTTTCATGTTTTGCGCGCCGGACTCGTTTTCGGCGGTGCGGGGCGTCGGGTCCGTTTTCATGTTTTGCGCGCCGGACTCGTTTCGGCGGTGCGGGGCGTCGGGTCCGTTTTCATGTTTTGCGCGCCGGACTCGTTTTTCGCGGTGCGGGGTCGTCGGGTCCCGTTTTCATGTTTTGCGCGCCGGACTCGTTTTCGGCGGTGCGGGGTCGGGTCCGTTTTCATGTTTTGCGCGCCGGACTCGTTTTCGGCGGTGCGGGGCGTCGGGTCCGTTTTCATGTTTTGCGCGCCGGACTCGTTTCGGCGGTGCGAGGGGCGTCGGGTCCGTTTTCATGTTTTGCGCGCCGGACTCGTTTCGGCGGTGCGGGTGCGGGCGTCGGGTCCGTTTTCATGTTTTGCGCGCCGGACTCGTTTTCGGCGGTGCGGGGCGTCGGGTCCGTTTTCATGTTTTGCGCGCCGGACTCGTTTTCGGCGGTGCGGGCGTCGGGTCCGTTTTCATGTTTTGCGCGCCGGACTCGTTTTCGGCGGTGCAGAGGCGTCGGGTCCGTTTTCATGTTTTGCGCGCCGGACTCGTTTTGGCGGTGCGGGGTCGTCGGTCCGTTTTCATGTTTTGCGCGCCGGACTCGTTTCGGCGGTGCGGAGGGTCGTCGGGTCCGTTTTCATGTTTTGCGCGCCGGACTCGTTTTCGGCGGTGCAGGGGCGTCGGGTCCGTTTTCATGTTTTGCGCGCCGGACTCGTTTTCGGCGGTCTGCGAGGTCGTCGGGTCCGTTTTCATGTTTTGCGCGCCGGACTCGTTTCGGCGGTGCGGGGCGTCGGGTCCGTTTTCATGTTTTGCGCGCCGGACTCGTTTCGGCGGTGCGGGGCGTCGGGTCCGTTTTCATGTTTTGCGCGCCGGACTCGTTTCGGCGGTGCGGGGCGTCGGGTCCGTTTTCATGTTTTGCGCGCCGGACTCGTTTCGGCGGTGCGGGTCGTCGGGTCCGTTTTCATGTTTTGCGCGCCGGACTCGTTTCGGCGGTGCGAGGGCGTCGGGTCCGTTTTCATGTTTTGCGCGCCGGACTCGTTTTCGGCGGTGCGAGGGCGTCGGGTCCGTTTTCATGTTTTGCGCGCCGGACTCGTTTTCGGCGGTGCGAGGCGTCGGGTCCGTTTTCATGTTTTGCGCGCCGGACTCGTTTTCGGCGGTGCGAGGGCGTCGGGTCCCGTTTTCATGTTTTGCGCGCCGGACTCGTTTTCGGCGGTGGGCGTCGGGTCCGTTTTCATGTTTTGCGCGCCGGACTCGTTTCGGCGGTGCGGGGCGTCGGGTCCGTTTTCATGTTTTGCGCGCCGGACTCGTTTTCGGCGGTGCGAGGTCGTCGGGTCCGTTTTCATGTTTTGCGCGCCGGACTCGTTTCGGCGGTGCGGGGTCGGGTCCGTTTTCATGTTTTGCGCGCCGGACTCGTTTTTCGGCGGTGCGGGGGCGTCGGGTCCGTTTTCATGTTTTGCGCGCCGGACTCGTTTTCGGCGGTGCGAGGCGTCGGGTCCGTTTTCATGTTTTGCGCGCCGGACTCGTTTCGGCGGTGCGGGGTCGTCGGGTCCGTTTTCATGTTTTGCGCGCCGGACTCGTTTTCGGCGGTGCAGGGGCGTCGGGTCCGTTTTCATGTTTTGCGCGCCGGACTCGTTTTCGGCGGTGCGAGGTCGTCGGGTCCGTTTTCATGTTTTGCGCGCCGGACTCGTTTTCGGCGGTGCGGGGGCGTCGTCGGGTCCCGTTTTCATGTTTTGCGCGCCGGACTCGTTTCGGCGGTGCGAGGAGTCGTCGGGTCCGTTTTCATGTTTTGCGCGCCGGACTCGTTTTCGGCGGTGCGAGGCGTCGGGTCCCGTTTTCATGTTTTGCGCGCCGGACTCGTTTTCGGCGGTGCGGGGCGTCGGGTCCGTTTTCATGTTTTGCGCGCCGGACTCGTTTTCGGCGGTGCGAGGGCGTCGGGTCCCGTTTTCATGTTTTGCGCGCCGGACTCGTTTTCGGCGGTGCGCAGGGGCGTCGGGTCCGTTTTCATGTTTTGCGCGCCGGACTCGTTTTCGGCGGTGCGAGCGTCGGGTCCGTTTTCATGTTTTGCGCGCCGGACTCGTTTCGGCGGTGCGGGCGTCGGGTCCGTTTTCATGTTTTGCGCGCCGGACTCGTTTTCGGCGGTGCGAGGGTCGTCGGGTCCGTTTTCATGTTTTGCGCGCCGGACTCGTTTCGGCGGTGCAGGGGCGTCGGGTCCCGTTTTTCATGTTTTGCGCGCCGGACTCGTTTCGGCGGTGCGGGGCGTCGGGTCCGTTTTCATGTTTTGCGCGCCGGACTCGTTTCGGCGGTGCGGAGGCGTCGGGTCCGTTTTCATGTTTTGCGCGCCGGACTCGTTTCGGCGGTGCGGGGCGTCGGGTCCGTTTTCATGTTTTGCGCGCCGGACTCGTTTTCGGCGGTGCGAGGGCGTCGGGTCCGTTTTCATGTTTTGCGCGCCGGACTCGTTTTGGCGGTGCGGGGCGTCGGGTCCGTTTTCATGTTTTGCGCGCCGGACTCGTTTTTGGCGGTGCGTAGGGGTCGGGTCCGTTTTCATGTTTTGCGCGCCGGACTCGTTTTCGGCGGTGCGGGGCGTCGGGTCCGTTTTCATGTTTTGCGCGCCGGACTCGTTTCGGCGGTGCGAGGTCGTCGGGTCCGTTTTCATGTTTTGCGCGCCGGACTCGTTTCGGCGGTGCGCGGGTCGTCGGGTCCGTTTTCATGTTTTGCGCGCCGGACTCGTTTTCGGCGGTGCGAGGTCGTCGGGTCCGTTTTCATGTTTTGCGCGCCGGACTCGTTTCGGCGGTGCGAGGCGTCGGGTCCCGTTTTCATGTTTTGCGCGCCGGACTCGTTTCGGCGGTGCGGGGGCGTCGGGTCCGTTTTCATGTTTTGCGCGCCGGACTCGTTTTCGGCGGTGCGGGGTCGTCGGGTCCGTTTTCATGTTTTGCGCGCCGGACTCGTTTCGGCGGTGCGAGGGGCGTCGGGTCCGTTTTCATGTTTTGCGCGCCGGACTCGTTTTCGGCGGTGCGAGGCGTCGGGTCCCGTTTTCATGTTTTGCGCGCCGGACTCGTTTTGGCGGTGCGAGGCGTCGGGTCCGTTTTCATGTTTTGCGCGCCGGACTCGTTTTCGCGGTGCGAGGCGTCGGGTCCGTTTTCATGTTTTGCGCGCCGGACTCGTTTTGGCGGTGCGGGGCGTCGGGTCCGTTTTCATGTTTTGCGCGCCGGACTCGTTTCGGCGGTGCGAGGCGTCGGGTCCGTTTTCATGTTTTGCGCGCCGGACTCGTTTTCGGCGGTGCAGGGGCGTCGGGTCCGTTTTCATGTTTTGCGCGCCGGACTCGTTTTCGGCGGTGCGGGGGCGTCGGGTCCGTTTTCATGTTTTGCGCGCCGGACTCGTTTTCGGCGGTGCGAGGGCGTCGGGTCCGTTTTCATGTTTTGCGCGCCGGACTCGTTTCGGCGGTGCGGGGCGTCGGGTCCGTTTTCATGTTTTGCGCGCGGACTCGTTTTCGGCGGTGCGGGCGTCGGGTCCGTTTTCATGTTTTGCGCGCCGGACTCGTTTTCGGCGGTGCGGGGCGTCGGGTCCGTTTTCATGTTTTGCGCGCCGGACTCGTTTCGGCGGTGCGAGGGCGTCGGGTCCCGTTTTCATGTTTTGCGCGCCGGACTCGTTTTCGGCGGTGCGGGTCGTCGGGTCCGTTTTCATGTTTGCGCGCCGGACTCGTTTTCGGCGGTGCGGGGGCGTCGGGTCCGTTTTCATGTTTTGCGCGCCGGACTCGTTTTCGGCGGTGCAGGGGCGTCGGGTCCGTTTTCATGTTTTGCGCCGGGACTCGTTTCGGCGGTGCGTTTTTCGGGGGTCGTCGGGTCCGTTTTCATGTTTTGCGCGCCGGGACTCGTTTTCGGCGGTGCGGGGCGTCGGGTCCGTTTTCATGTTTTGCGCGCCGGACTCGTTTTCGGCGGTGCGAGGGCGTCGGGTCCGTTTTCATGTTTTGCGCGCCGGACTCGTTTTCGGCGGTGCGAGAGGCGTCGGGTCCCGTTTTCATGTTTTGCGCGCCGGACTCGTTTCGGCGGTGCGAGGGCGTCGGGTCCGTTTTCATGTTTTGCGCGCCGGACTCGTTTTCGGCGGTGCGGGGCGTCGGGTCCGTTTTCATGTTTTGCGCGCCGGACTCGTTTCGGCGGTGCGGGGCGTCGGGTCCGTTTTCATGTTTTGCGCGCCGGGACTCGTTTTTCGGCGGTGCGGTCGTCGGGTCCGTTTTCATGTTTTGCGCGCCGGACTCGTTTCGGCGGTGCGGGGCGTCGGGTCCGTTTTCATGTTTTGCGCGCCCGGACTCGTTTTCGGCGGTGCAGGGGTCGTCGGGTCCCGTTTTCATGTTTTGCGCGCCGGACTCGTTTCGGCGGTGCGGGCGTCGGGTCCGTTTTCATGTTTTGCGCGCCGGACTCGTTTTCGGCGGTGCGGGGCGTCGGGTCCGTTTTCATGTTTTGCGCGCCGGACTCGTTTTTCGGCGGTGCGAGGCGTCGGGTCCGTTTTCATGTTTTGCGCGCCGGACTCGTTTTTCGGCGGCGGTGCGAGGGCGTCGGGTCCGTTTTCATGTTTTGCGCGCCGGACTCGTTTTCGGCGGTGCGTTGGGGTCGTCGGGTCCGTTTTCATGTTTTGCGCGCCGGACTCGTTTCGGCGGTGCGAGGTCGTCGGGTCCGTTTTCATGTTTTGCGCGCCGGACTCGTTTCGGCGGTGCGGGGCGTCGGGTCCGTTTTCATGTTTGCGCGCCGGACTCGTTTCGGCGGTGCGAGGGCGTCGGGTCCGTTTTCATGTTTGCGCGCCGGACTCGTTTTCGGCGGTGCGAGGCGTCGGGTCCGTTTTCATGTTTTGCGCGCCGGACTCGTTTTTCGGCGGTGCGGGGGCGTCGGGTCCGTTTTCATGTTTTGCGCGCCGGACTCGTTTCGGCGGTGCGGGCGTCGGGTCCGTTTTCATGTTTTGCGCGCCGGACTCGTTTCGGCGGTGCGGGGCGTCGGGTCCGTTTTCATGTTTTGCGCGCCGGACTCGTTTTTCGGCGGTGCGGAGTCGTCGGGTCCGTTTTCATGTTTTGCGCGCCGGACTCGTTTCGGCGGTGCAGGGGCGTCGGGTCCGTTTTCATGTTTTGCGC
This sequence comes from Schoenoplectus tabernaemontani, assembly GCA_037127355.1. Taxonomy (NCBI): domain Eukaryota; kingdom Viridiplantae; phylum Streptophyta; class Magnoliopsida; order Poales; family Cyperaceae; genus Schoenoplectus; species Schoenoplectus tabernaemontani. The sequence continues at coordinate 12,700,678 of CM073750.1, read as the reverse complement.
GCCGGACTCGTTTTCGGCGGTGCGGGGCGTCGGGTCCGTTTTCATGTTTTGCGCGCCGGACTCGTTTCGGCGGTGCGGGGCGTCGGGTCCCGTTTTCATGTTTTGCGCGCCGGACTCGTTTCGGCGGTGCGAGGCGTCGGGTCCGTTTTCATGTTTTGCGCGCCGGACTCGTTTCGGCGGTGCGAGGGCGTCGGGTCCGTTTTCATGTTTTGCGCGCCGGACTCGTTTTGGCGGTGCGGGTCGTCGGGTCCGTTTTCATGTTTTGCGCGCCGGACTCGTTTCGGCGGTGCGGGGCGTCGGGTCCGTTTTCATGTTTTGCGCGCCGGACTCGTTTCGGCGGTGCGGGCGTCGGGTCCCGTTTTCATGTTTTGCGCGCCGGGACTCGTTTTTCGGCGGTGCGGGAGTCGTCGGGTCCGTTTTCATGTTTTGCGCGCCGGACTCGTTTCGGCGGTGCGGGGCGTCGGGTCCGTTTTCATGTTTTGCGCGCCGGACTCGTTTTCGGCGGTGCGGGGTCGTCGGGTCCCGTTTTCATGTTTTGCGCGCCGGACTCGTTTTGGCGGTGCGTGCGGCGTCGGGTCCGTTTTCATGTTTTGCGGCCGGACTCGTTTCGGCGGTGCGGGGCGTCGGGTCCCGTTTTCATGTTTTGCGCGCCGGACTCGTTTTCGGCGGTGCGGGGGCGTCGGGTCCGTTTTCATGTTTTGCGCGCCGGACTCGTTTTCGCGGTGCGGGGGCGTCGGGTCCGTTTTCATGTTTTGCGCGCCGGACTCGTTTTCGGCGGTGCGAGGCGTCGGGTCCGTTTTCATGTTTTGCGCGCCGGACTCGTTTTCGGCGGTGCGGGGTCGTCGGGTCCGTTTTCATGTTTTGCGCGCCGGACTCGTTTTCGGCGGTGCGGGGCGTCGGGTCCGTTTTCATGTTTTGCGCGCCGGACTCGTTTTCGGCGGTGCAGGGGCGTCGGGTCCGTTTTCATGTTTTGCGCGCCGGACTCGTTTTGGCGGTCTGCGGGTCGTCGGGTCCGTTTTCATGTTTTGCGCGCCGGACTCGTTTCGGCGGTGCTTGCGAGGCGTCGGGTCCGTTTTCATGTTTTGCGCGCCGGACTCGTTTTCGGCGGTGCGAGGGCGTCGGGTCCCGTTTTCATGTTTTGCGCGCCGGACTCGTTTCGGCGGCGGTGCGGGGGTCGTCGGGTCCGTTTTCATGTTTTGCGCGCCGGACTCGTTTTCGGCGGTGCGAGGGCGTCGGGTCCGTTTTCATGTTTTGCGCGCCGGACTCGTTTTCGGCGGTGCGGGGTCGTCGGGTCCGTTTTCATGTTTTGCGCGCCGGACTCGTTTCGGCGGCGTGCGGGGCGTCGGGTCCCCGTTTTCATGTTTTGCGCGCCGGACTCGTTTTCGGCGGTGCGAGAGGCGTCGGGTCCGTTTTCATGTTTTGCGCGCCGGACTCGTTTCGGCGGTGCAGGGGCGTCGGGTCCGTTTTCATGTTTTGCGCGCCGGACTCGTTTCGGCGGTGCAGGGCGCGTCGGGTCCCGTTTTCATGTTTTGCGCGCCGGACTCGTTTCGGCGGTGCGGGCGTCGGGTCCGTTTTCATGTTTGCGCGCCGGACTCGTTTCGGCGGTGCGGGGGCGTCGGGTCCGTTTTCATGTTTTGCGCGCCGGACTCGTTTTCGGCGGTGCGGGGCGTCGGGTCCGTTTTCATGTTTTGCGCGCCGGACTCGTTTTCGGCGGTGCGAGTCGTCGGGTCCGTTTTCATGTTTTGCGCGCCGGACTCGTTTCGGCGGTGCGAGGGTCGTCGGGTCCGTTTTCATGTTTTTGCGCGCCGGACTCGTTTTCGGCGGTGCGAGGGCGTCGGGTCCGTTTTCATGTTTTGCGCGCCGGACTCGTTTTCGGCGGTGCGGCGTCGTCGGGTCCGTTTTCATGTTTTGCGCGCGCGGACTCGTTTCGGCGGTGCGGGGTCGTCGGGTCCGTTTTCATGTTTTGCGCGCCGGACTCGTTTTCGGCGGTGCGAGGCGTCGGGTCCCGTTTTCATGTTTTGCGCGCCGGACTCGTTTCGGCGGTGCGAGTGGGCGTCGGGTCCGTTTTCATGTTTTGCGCGCCGGACTCGTTTTCGCGGTGCAGGGGCGTCGGGTCCCGTTTTCATGTTTTGCGCGCCGGACTCGTTTTCGGCGGTGCGGGGCGTCGGGTCCGTTTTCATGTTTTGCGCGCCGGACTCGTTTCGGCGGTGCGGGGCGTCGGGTCCGTTTTCATGTTTTGCGCGCCGGACTCGTTTCGGCGGTGCTGGGTCGTCGGGTCCGTTTTCATGTTTTGCGCGCCGGACTCGTTTCGGCGGTGCGAGGGCGTCGGGTCCGTTTTCATGTTTTGCGCGCCGGACTCGTTTTCGGCGGTGCGGGGCGTCGGGTCCGTTTTCATGTTTTGCGCGCCGGACTCTCGTTTCGGCGGTGCGAGGGCGTCGGGTCCGTTTTCATGTTTTGCGCGCCGGACTCGTTTTGGGCGGTGCGAGGCGTCGGGTCCGTTTTCATGTTTTGCGCGCCGGACTCGTTTTCGGCGGTGCGGGGTCGTCGGGTCCGTTTTCATGTTTTGCGCGCCGGACTCGTTTTCGGCGGTGCGGGCGTCGGGTCCGTTTTCATGTTTTGCGCGCCGGACTCGTTTTGGGCGGTGCGGCGTCGTCGGGTCCGTTTTCATGTTTTGCGCGCCGGACTCGTTTCGGCGGTGCGGGGCGTCGGGTCCCGTTTCATGTTTTGCGCGCCGGACTCGTTTTCGGCGGTGCAGGGGCGTCGGGTCCGTTTTCATGTTTTGCGCGCCGGACTCGTTTTCGGCGGTGCGAAGGCGTCGGGTCCGTTTTCATGTTTTGCGCGCCGGACTCGTTTTTGGCGGTGCAGGGGCGTCGGGTCCGTTTTCATGTTTTGCGCGCCGGACTCGTTTTCGGCGGTGCGAGGTCGTCGGGTCCGTTTTCATGTTTTGCGCGCCGGACTCGTTTCGGCGTGCAGAGGGCGTCGGGTCCGTTTTCAAGTTTTTTGCGCCGGACACGTTTCGGCGGTGCGGAGTCGTCGGGTCCCGTTTTCATGTTTTGCGCGCCGGACTCGTTTTTCGGCGGTGCGGGCGTCGGTCCGTTTTCATGTTTTGCGCGCCGGGGACTCGTTTTTAGGCGGTGCAGGGCGTCGGTCCGTTTTCATGTTTTGCGCGCCGGACTCGTTTTCGGCGGTGCAGGGGCGTCGGGTCCGTTTTCATGTTTTGCGCGCCGGACTCGTTTTCGGCGGTGCGGGGCGTCGGGTCCGTTTTCATGTTTTGCGCGCCGGACTCGTTTTCGGCGGTGCGGGTCGTCGGGTCCGTTTTCATGTTTTGCGCGCCGGACTCGTTTCGGCGGTGCGAGGTCGTCGGGTCCGTTTTCATGTTTTGCGCGCCGGACTCGTTTCGGCGGTTACGGGCGTCCTTTCCGTTTTCATGTTTTGCGCGCCGGGACTCGTTTCGGCGGTGCGAGGGCGTCGGGTCCGTTTTCATGTTTTGCGCGCCGGACTCGTTTTCGGCGGTGCGGATGGCGTCTTGTCCGTTTTCATGTTTTGCGCGCCGGACACGTTTTGGCGTGCGGGGTCGTCGGGTCCGTTTTCATGTTTTGCGCGCCGGACTCGTTTTCGGCGGTAACGAGGTCGTCGGGTCCGTTTTCATGTTTTGCGCGCCGGACTCGTTTCGGCGTTGCGGGCGTCGGGTCCGTTTTCATGTTTTGCGCGCCGGACTCGTTTTGGGCGGTGCGAGGTCGTCGGGTCCGTTTTCATGTTTTGCGCGCCGGACTCGTTTCGGCGGTATCGTGGGCGATAGGTCGTCGGGTCCGTTTTCAAGTTTTTCGCGCCGGACACGTTTCGGCGGTGCGTTGGTCGTCGGGTCCGTTTTCATGTTTTGCGCGCCGGACTCGTTTTTGGCGATGCGAGGCGTCGGGTCCGTTTTCATGTTTTGCGCGCCGGACTCGTTTTGGCGGTGCAGGGCGTCGGGTCCGTTTTCATGTTTTGCGCGCCGGACTCGTTTTGGGCGGTCCCGTTTTCAGGGTCGTCGGGGTCCCGTTTTTTCATGTTTTGCGCGCCGGACTTATTTTCGGCGGTGCAGGGGCGTCGGGTCCGTTTTCATGTTTTGCGCGCCGGACTCGTTTTCGGCGGTCCGATGGCGTCTGTCCGTTTTCAGTTTTTGCGCGCCGGACACGTTTTGGGCGTTGCGGGTCGTCGGGTCCGTTTTCATGTTTTGCGCGCCGGACACGTTTTCGGCGGTGCGGGTCGTCGGGTCCGTTTTCATGTTTTGCGCGCCGGACTCGTTTTGGCGGTGCGGGGCGTCGGGTCCGTTTTCATGTTTTGCGCGCCGGACTCGTTTTCGGCGGTGCGGGTCGTCGGGTCCGTTTTCATGTTTTGCGCGCCGGACTCGTTTCGGCGGTGCAGAGGGCGTCGGGTCCGTTTTCATGTTTTGCGCGCGGACTCGTTTCGGCGGTGCGAGGGCGTCGGGTCCGTTTTCATGTTTTGCGCGCCGGACTCGTTTCGGCGGTGCAGGGGCGTCGGGTCCGTTTTCATGTTTTGCGCGCCGGACACGTTTCGGCGGTGCAGGCGTCGGGTCCGTTTTCATGTTTTGCGCGCCGGACTCGTTTCGGTGCGGGGCGTCTGTCCGTTTTCAAGTTTGCGCGCCGGACACGTTTCGGCGGTGCGGGGCGTCGGGTCCCGTTTTCATGTTTTGCGCGCCGGACTCGTTTTCGGCGGTGCGGGTCGTCGGGTCCGTTTTCATGTTTTGCGCGCCGGACTCGTTTCGGCGGTGCGAGGGCGTCGGGTCCGTTTTCATGTTTTGCGCGCGTGGACTCGTTTTCGGCGGTGCGAGGGGCGTCGGGTCCCGTTTTCATGTTTTGCGCGCCGGACACGTTTCGGCGGTGCAGAGGTCGTCGGGTCCGTTTTCATGTTTTGCGCGCCGGACTCGTTTTCGGCGTGCGAGGCGTCGGGTCCCGTTTTCATGTTTTGCGCGCCGGACTCGTTTTCGGCGGTGCAGGGCGTCTTGTCCCGTTTTCAAGTTTTGCGCGCCGGACACGTTTTGTGCGGTGCGGGGTCGTCGGGTCCGTTTTCATGTTTTGCGCGCCGGACTCGTTTTTGGCGGTGCGAGGCGTCGGGTCCGTTTTCATTTTTGCGCGCCGGACTCGTTTTGGCGGTGCGAGGGCGTCGGGTCCGTTTTCAAGTTTTGCGCGCCGGACTCGTTTTCGGCGGTGCGGGTCGTCGGGTCCGTTTTCATGTTTTGCGCGCCGGACTCGTTTTTGGCGGTGCAGGCGTCGGGTCCCGTTTTCATGTTTTGCGCGCCGGACTCGTTTTCGGCGGTGCGTGGGCGTCGGGTCCGTTTTCATGTTTTGCGCGCCGGACACGTTTCGGCGGTGCGGGGCGTCTGTCCCGTTTTCATGTTTTGCGCGGACACTCGTTTCGGCGGTGCGAGGGCGTCGGGTCCGTTTTCAAGTTTGCGCGCATGGACACGTTTTCGACGGTGCGGGTCGTCGGGTCCGTTTTCATGTTTTGCGCGCCGGACTCGTTTCGGCGGTATCGTGGGCGTCGGGTCCGTTTTCAAGTTTTGCTCACCGGACTCGTTTCGGCGGT